>APFE031073471.1:125242-222168 GCA_000404065.3 Pinus taeda | reverse complement strand
ATGATCTCCGTTTGACGCGTACAATAGCTCATTAGAAAGATCTATTCGAGCACTATCATTGTTGGAACGGGCAACATCGGTCCATTCCATGGACCGATGTTACCCCCGGATTCCCCAAAAAATGTCGTTTAAGGCCTCAAAACGTCTCCGGAAGTTCAGGACCCGAAAAACTGCTAAAAATAGTAAGTTGTGCTACAATTAAGGAAACTGAAAATGTTGAGAAAGACAATGGTGGGGGTCCAGGTGGACTTGGCAGGTGGCCACCAATATCCACCTGGATCAAAGTTACTCATTAGAAAATAATTGATTACATGTGACTAGAGGTATTGGAGGATAGTGCCCATTCCCCTAGCGGTTTGAGGAGACAAGCATTCGACATCTATGATATATAGGGGGATCCTAGGAAGATTATAGGAGCGCACAGGTGAAGAGAACAAGTTCTCTCTCTCGAGAATTTGATAGTTTTTGGTGTTGGCTTTCTCAGTGGAATGGTATTCTAAGCACATTGTTGATCATTGAAGTGTGTGTATGTGATTGGGATTTGGTAGGAGAAGGTAGAGTGATGTATGAGATGTTGTATAGTTCACTATGCAAGGGTTAAACCCTTGTGAATTTGGGTGAAATCCCTGTGAACTATGTGAAGTCATTGGAATGTGTTATCTAAGCCTGTGTGATTAGTGGGAGGTTTAGTGGATGATTGTATCATTGTGGTGCTTGTTATATAGCTAATAAACCACCTAGAAATGGAAATCTTGGGTCATTTTGGTGCTTGTTGAATAGCTTATAGACCACCTAGACAATGGGAATCAAACCACTATGGTGCTTGTTATGAAAAGACAGTTGATAAACCACCTAGATGGTGGATTCCAACTCTTGAGACTAATCAATACCCCATCTGAACCTTGGGTGAATCCCTGTGAATGAACTCAAAGGAAAGAGTGAACCACTATGGTGAATCACTATTCGGCTAATCTATGGAAGCACACCATAATAGTGATTCAACGTATTTTCCCGACCAACAATAGAACTCAGGCCATTAAAGTGCACAAATCACATACATGATTGGCATAGACAATATAACCATAGGGAAGCTCATCCTTCTCTTGAAGACATGAGTAAACATTAACCTTACTTATTGAAAAATAACCCAATAATCCCAGAGCATAGAAGTAATATTTAATAGCAACACATGCCCAAAAACCATGTCCATTCATGACATCTCACATGCACAAAGCATATATAGTGATTCCTACTAAAATATTGTGTTCATTAAATTCAATGAAACAACATAGACTAATTTCAGGTTCATACCAACACAAAGATTCACATATCTCTTAGGATTGGAAGTTAATGAGATTCAAGCTCATGAAGCAAATACATGAATCAACCATTCCTCATAAACTTTACAAAAGGAATTAGCATTCGATATTCCCACAGGAAATCACATTCCTCATCATTAGCTTAGACATTTAAACAATACAATGAACATGTACGTAACATTCAAATATATCAACACATAAGTAAACACTTATCTTGCATTGAAATAAGAACTGGAAATTGAGATTGGGACTTCAACTCTCCACCCAACCTTAGATTAGCTTGCATTGTAATCCTTCTTGCAGCAAAACACCCCCAAGCCAAATTTTAGAGCTTAAGGAAGAGTCATTAAAGGAACAAAATCAATTCTACTAGACACAACAAACAAGACCCATTTCTCTCAAGTTTCCTCAACAATTATCCGTTGTCATACCACATGGCCTTTAACTTGGTCAATATCCACGAAGGGGGTTCTTTCCAACACAAGGAGTCTCAGCTTAGTTCTAGGTGAGGAGTTCCATTCTCACATGGGAAGGTTCATTAGCTAGATAAGTTATTGTAGGATCATAGAAACCATTTATCCATGTAGTTCATTAGTGAGAGCAAACACTAGTGTTATTAGCCCCAAGGCTACACCTAGTGGTTCATCATCCCCCCCAAGTATCTAGGTGTTTCTCTCCTACCCAGTAGGTTCATCAATCCACAAGCTTCCCAATGGGTTCATTAGTCCTAAGGCAAGCCACTTCTAGTGGGTTCATCAGTCCTTAGGCAATCAATTGCTTCAATGTACATGATTTCCAATGGGTTCATCAGTCCTAAGGCAAGCCACTTCTAATGGGTTCATCAGTCCTTAGGTAAGCCACTGCTTTAATCTACAAGCTTTCCAATGGGTTTATCATTCCTTAAGCAAACCACTTTTAGTGGGTTCATCAGCCTTAAGGCAACCCATTGCTCTATGATTCTTAGCCAGCAAGCCCTCATGGGTTTCTTCAGTTGGGCTATCACCAAAGAGAATTCCTCCTTCCAAACTCTCTTTGTGTTATTTCCTTTTCATTTTTCCTCCTATACTCAGGAATTTCTCCCCCTCAATGATTGATTTCCATATCGCTTATCCCCATAATTAATCACGCTCTTATCTCCATGAAACAAATGAATCCATTAATGACCCCCCACTCCTTTATAAGCTTCATTCTTATGCCTTCCACAATTATTCTTGCAATTGTATATTGGTTGCATGGACATGCACCTGACTAGTGCAATGATCGTGCTAGCGTAGTCCACTATGTGGTGTATTTTTATCCTCTTTCCTTGCATATTTTTTTCCAAGAGAAGTATGGGTCTTTCCCTTCCCTTTCTAGCTAAAGTCAATGTACATTCAACCCATTTAAGGTACACCAATCAGCTTCCCAAGCAATCTCTCTCCCCAAGCTCTAAAATATGTGTCCCATATCTCAACTATTTTTTTAATTATAATAAAATGACAATATTGTTTACAATAGGTGATTAACCCAAAGAATCTATCACAAACCCCACTCCCTTAGAGGAACACCATCCTCAGTGTTCTATACCCAAATACAATTACAAAACCTGCTTATCTCCAAACATAAAATCATTGTGAATTTTATAAATGCAGCTCTGTGACAATCATATTTCACATGTGCAATTGCTTTCCCAACTACTTAATGAGTATAAAATTTTATTAGTTCAACCACTCTTCAGTGGATCTTTATTCCCATTTACATGCCTTGTCCAACTTGATAACTTCTCCCTTTTCTTGAATTCTTCATCTCCAATGCGTTATTTCACACTCTGATATCTTCAATCTATTGCAGTTTGTCCTATAGTTGGCCTCATATGCTCGTGCTAACAGTTCCATGATTTTCCTTCATCATAAGCACTCAATTTTTCATGAGATTCATCATAAGGAAATTCTCAACAATTTAAAATCATACTTCTATCAACAGTTTTGTTCATGAGGTGAACTTTGAAGTTGTAATTCACTTCATATCACAACTAAAATAATATTAGATCATAAACTCAAGCTACTGCAAATCAGAAACTTAAGCTAAACTATATGAGGGTTTCTAAGCCCCAAGGCAAGCACTCAACATAACTACCTGTAGTTTTTTAACTTTGTCTTTAAACTCAGCTCATCTGAATTTTTCCTTAGACTTTCATGCACATATAATTAATAAATCCCATTTCTTAGGTGTTCTCAACAACTCCTTGTTGTTACACCACAGTGACTTAGAAACAAAATAACACAGGGGTTCATGTGGAGCACATAGAGTCTCAGTTTAGTTTTTGGAGAGAGATATATATATAAATAAAAATGAGGTTTTTCAACTGTGTTACTTCTATAGGAATTAGAGTGCAATTTCCAACAACTTCTCTGTGGTGCTCACGATTTCTCTCAACCCTCCCCATAGGCTACATCAATTTTTATCAGTCCAATAGCCCTTGGGTGCCTCAACCTCTCAGAAGTTCTCAACTAGCATAGTCTCTAGTGGTTTTATAAGCCTTGGGAGTACAATTGTAGCTCTGTGATTCTCAACTAGCAAACCCTTTGGGCTTTCTTCTCCTAGCTATCATCACAGTATCCCTACTCCATTGAACTCTCGCCTGGTTCCAACATGATGCTTAGTGATGTACGTGCCCAATCCTACAACCAAGGATTCCCATCAGTATTTCCTTGTCAAGACATAATACATCATGGGCACATAAAAGTCATAATCACATGATAATAAAACAATTAACAACAAGAAATCCCACTTGCTCAATGGATTCCTCACACAACGAGAAATCTCATTAGATAATTGTATTATGTTATCCCAAACATGCCATTCATATATATATATATATATATATATTCGTCAAATTTTATGAGCATAACCAATCATCCTTCCACAAGAATGATTCTTGACAACCACCTATCAAATATAATGGAATTGGGTACCTTCATTTAACCATCAACATGTTTATGATCATAACAAATATTCACATATGTCAATGTGATTAGAGTTTAGAGAACTACCTACGTTTATGTAGAGAATACATAGAAGTGAAACAACAATTTCCAACCTGGTCAAAGGAATTTTTTTATCCAAATTCCTTCCTTTTACCTTTTTCTACCTTGTTGCCACCATTAGTACTATTAGCTAATATTATTGTTGTTGCAATATTTAGTGATTCATTACACTCAACGTTTCTTGTTCATGTTATTCACATATAGGCAATTTTTAGCTTACATATATTTTTCTTTATTAATGCCTTTGTAGCTCTTAGGAGCACCATTACTCATGATTTCTAACAACGTCCTTTCTTGTCCATATGCCGAATGATGTTCTAGGTTTCTTGGAACCCATTAAGTAACCTTAACAAGTTACCCAAACATGGAAATTATCCTATTTTCTTTCCATCCACATAATCATAAAATTTTAAAGATAAATTTGTTTGTCTTATTACTATGATGGTTCTCAATTAAAATCATGTAATATGAGACAACAAATCTTTCCTTCACCATATCATAATACAAATAATACATTTGTGTGTGTGTGTATTAGCCATGCAGTTTTAAATTTTAGAAGACTTCCCTTTTTATGGCATTCACATGGTTGTCATGTTGTTGTCCATTTATTCCCATGGACTCAACTGGTGCACTTGGCTATCACATCCTTCCTGCATGCCTTCACTACCCCTTTATTCATGCATTATGCTTCATCTCGGTTTTATACTCCTTGTTGGGTTCCTCTCGGCCCTTTCCAGAAATTCCATGGCTTTCTTTCCATACTCAACCGATTTTCCCAAGGCCCCAAAGCATGAAAAACGAAAGGAAAAAAATAAAAAAGAACAAGGGTAGCAATACAATGAAAAAAAAGTATTATGATAGTAATCATAAATTTTCAAAACAATATAGCATGACCATGCCCTCATCCAATAGTTAAAACAATAAAATAAAATATGAGGCCAACAGTAAACAAAAAATGAAAAACATGTAAAACATTCAAGAATCCCACAATGACTCAATCTCATGAGTTCAGGTGGTTCAATATGCCTTCACTACTAGATTTATGTCTTTGAAATCAGATCAAGTATTGTCCTATGTCTCATTGAAACTTTAAAACTTCAATGCCCCTCTAAATACTCCTAGAAGGTACCTTTCAATGTTTGACAGAGAGCTTGAGGGAATGCCCCCTCCTCTTCCCTAACATCGTACATTGTTGGTTCATGTGCTTGAGGCTCACATGAACTACTCTTCTTATTGATGCAACTGAGTCTTCTCATGTGTTGCGACACACACAGTTAGTTGCTAGTTTAAAATAATATAAACAACTCTAGCTATTTCCTAACCATATTAGTTCCAAGCATGTTAAACTACAACTATATATACATCTCAAATTGCTATTAGTACCATGTACCAAAATTAGAAATTACATGCACATGTAAATATCAATCATTCCTATAAAATTTAAGACTTCAACCTCTTTCCCAAGACCAACAACATAAATGGAAATCAATCACTTTACCAAAATCAACATTACTAGTTTCATTCAGTCTCTTTTTTGAGGACTTATCGATAATTAGGATCGACCTTCTTGCCAAGGCTAGCATTTGGCAATGAAATTCAACCTCTTTACCAAGGCATGCAACTGTATTTAGTGTTAGGAAAAATATTGGTGGGGGGTGAATCAATATGTTAACTCACTTTAACTTTTAATTTTCTTATTATGATTTGTGTACGCTATTATTCTTTAAGAAACTAGTGTATGTATGCGACTTCAGTGAAAGAAAACAATGTATATCCAGTCAACCAATTCTTCATAAGATCCATCAGATCTTTATCTTTAACTAGTGCATTATTAATTTCATCAGACAGATAATATGCAATAAAGAGTAGAATAAACCATCACACATAAGCAACACAACAACACATGAGAACACCCGAATTTTTTTTGGGTGGAAACCCAATGTGGGAGAAAACCACTACTACCAATGTCTATGTCTTCTTTCTTATTATATAAAGAAAATATTCTTACAATCTTGTACTGGTGCAAACTCTTACCATCACACAACACCCACCTGCAAGAGGCTACAACCTCCATTCATTCTCCAACACCCATAGGAAGGGAGCTCCAACCCCTTGATATCACTTACTGACTCCTACCAAAAGGAAGCACCTACCCCCTCAACAAATTTACCAGCTACCACTAAAAGGAAGCTCTGACTCCCTTGCTGAAGGCTCCAATCCTCAGCACCTCTTATGGACCATGTTTCATAATATTTCATATTGGATCCACCTGACTCAAAACATCAAACCTGTAGGCCACCTTTCATCATATTTTCAAACTGTACCCACACCCAACATTATGCTCAATATCAAATTGAATACTAAAATTGAACTACAATAATAGAACCAACTGAATCACTATATCATTAGAAAATCACCAAAACTAATCTCAATCGACCATTGTAACTAGATAAAACCAAACATATATAAACCATCATAACCATATCATACCAACCACTCATAAATAAGCCATATATTGTTAACCATCACAGAAGCAAAGTTTTGTCACTGCAAACCTTGTTCATATATACTTCGAAATGAATACACTATTGTTTTGAAGCAAACCCACGTATGTACGCGCTTCCTTTGTATTAAACTTGCTTACATACCTCAAATCATTGATTATTGCATCATTAATCATTGCAACACATAATTAACCACTAATCCATACATAGATCATTTAACCAATCACATATCACTGAACCAAGGATAGATCATTGTAGTATCATTACTAACCAATATTGAAATCATGAACAACCAACCTAATCAACACTTCCAGATAGAGATCAACATGATTAAGACTTCATTGATAAATAATAGCAAACAAAACAAAACTCATCAAATGTCATCATTTACCAATATTGAAAACCATAGAACATATACATAACATTCATGAAACATATTAGCGTATGTATGCAAATACCATGCATAACACCAGTGTGTAGATATCAAGATACAAAATAAATTCACAAAATCTATACGTGACTATACAGAACCATATTTGCATATGTAAGTGACTATACAATAACAAACTAACATACATATCTCAAACTATTGAAACACACTTTCGTTGCAACTACAACACATACTGCGCAAACTTCATTGTCATACATTCATACAAGAGTATCATTATCACCACAAATATATCATTATTAGCTACAATAATAAACAGATCAAGCAAGTATATTCATTAGTCTTCACTACACTTTCAGATCTATCAAATCTGAGCCATCTCCTTGCTCTCTGGTGCATCCCTGTTTCAGATAAGATTACACATGAACTAATTCATAACTTGCATACTTAACACCTTGATCTCCCTCTCCTTATATAGATTTTAGCCTTAACCAATACCTTAAGTAAATATCTTGGTAATGTCAATAGTATTCTTTGACGGGATCAAATAATTGTTGTCGCTCCAATTACTATGGGCCAATACCATGGTATGACCCCTAGTATCCAAAATTCCATGGTTCATATTTTGTACGCGAATTTTACTCACATGACTTGTGTATGCATGTGACCCTTCTTCATAGGAACCACGTATACTTTCTTGAACTTTTATTTTTGTCATCCAACTGTCACTGAACTATCATTCCTTTCTCCATGTCCTTTGTAGTATCAGTAACAAACTGTGTGAGATCATATTATCACAATGTTGACATCAAGTACATCTTTATCAATCAGGTTTCCATCAAGGACAACACATTAGCCATAACACCAACAATCTCCCCCTTTGGACTTGATGGCAACCACTTTGGTGTTTGGACACCACTTGCAAACACCAATTATTCTCTCAAACACACCAAGCTTCTCTCCCCTTTTAACATCAAGGGAAAAGGGTTGATCCAGGATGAATGAAGTGCTTCCTTTGTAGTGTTGATTGTTGTAGGTATGATCTGCTAAACATGAAATATGCATATTGATCATGCTCCCCCTGAGCATATGTTGAACTTTTTAAAGATATGCAAAAAGTACAAGCCTTTAAGACTAAGAAAAATTGATCATTCCTATCACTAATGACTCTATGCTCCCACGATTAAATCAATCACCCAACATATTGGGTTTACATATTGGACACAAATTTTACATCAATGTCCCAAAATGGGATTACATACATGACATGACTTGATCCCAATAGCTCATACATGACTGAATTTTTCAATGATTATAATATGGGTATTTTTCATGACCTTTACATCAGGAGACATATAAGACGCTTATAACCAAAAATAGGGACCTCAACTATGAGCTAGCAAGACCATGATAGGCATCAATTATCACCATGCATCATATAGCAATCTGCAATATAATCATCTGATAGTGGAAACATAGACAAAAACATGAACATCCTCGTCATCAATCATGTAAGATAAGAGAATGTAGTATCAATCTCTCCAATATTATCAACATGTGACCAAATGTGCATTACCAACCAACTGTAGCAGAAACATAAGATTGTTCAATAAAGATCTGTCATCAACTCATTCCATTAACCTCATATCATCAAGGTCATCATGATCTTTCCATTTGTAGGAAGAGACACAATCCTAAAATACCAAAGGCATATCAATCTCTTGTATCACAACACCATAAGCAACATATACAAATATGTGAGAACCAAGAGTACCTCCAACATCATAAGACATAGAACTAACCAACAACATCATCAACCAACATCTTCAATGAACAAAACATATGTATCTTTCTTATCAATATTGACAACAACAACTTTTTCAAATGTAGCTTCAACAACATATAAGCATCATCCATAACTTTACCACATGCAACCCATGCATCATTGATGACATAATGACATTAGCATATAATGTCAACAAATAGCGAGTGAATCATAAACTCATCGTCATCAACTAATGTCAACAATGACCATAGCATTCACATCCTCTTCATCAAGCGTATCAAGTAGGATTAACACACGATTGACAACTTCACTAAGTGTAACTCACACAACATGTAGGCATCATCCATAAATTCACCTCACAAATGACAGAATGACAAAAGTGTGTGTATCTTCAAAAATAACAGTAGAAATGATTATACATCAGCAATAACATGTATTCATCATAAACCCATCATGCAACAATAAGTACTTAAGCAATCATAATTCCAACAATGAATTGTTAGAGGCATAACAACTGCTCACCTTGAACATGTGACAATCAAATATAATCATATTCATCTCATCAATCATCAAGTGCATTAAAGAACCATTTCATCAACAACAATATAAATCTTTTCAACCACATCATGAACCAATTATCATTCCTAAGAAGCATAAGCACATTATTAACAATTTGCAGCAAGTCAATATCATAACCAAAAGGCCAATAATAATTGATTGAAGCATATCAGAAGCTCCCCCTGAATCCGTGCCACTTTTTATTCATCTCAGATAAACATACACAATTGTCTAGATCAAAACATGCATATACATGTGACTGTGCTTCATGTTATCCACTTAAAATAAGTAAAATGTTGAACTTTCATAACCACAATACTCCCTAAACATGTCCTGTATGTTTCTTGTTCAAATTATCTTCATCAATGCAATGTCAGTAGTATAAGCATCACCAATATATCAAAACACCATAGGGAATCATCATCTAGATACACATGCATATCTCCCCTTGATATCCTACATCACTGATCCTGTGGACCTGACAATCATCTCTCGATCTTCATGAAGTTATTACCTCACATTCACTTTTGTAGTCAATATTAGTAGTATGCTTTAAGAGAAATGGACTACAATAGAGACCGTGTTCCCTTTGTTTATGATTGATGTTCCTGCTTCCTCCAAATCTTCTTGCAATTTCTAATCATGTGTTGGAACTTATCCCATATTTTGTTTCCATTTTGAATGATTGACCTGCAATTAGTGGCCTTATGCCCAAATGAGTTACAAGAAAAACATTATCCATGAAACCATCCTGTATGCCCAGGGATTGGTCTTGACTTTGATCTTGGAGATTTCCTTTCAGATGTGTGACTTGATTCAGTTTTCTTTTGAAAAACATTATGTTGGTTTTTGTCATCACATTGTGTATCTAAAGCCATGTGATTGTATCCAATGCATGTCTTGATTACAGGAGAGAATTATTCATTAATAATCTTCTCCAGTGATTCATATGCCTTTACCCATTTGTTTATTTTCTCATAATCTTCCCTTAGAGTCACAACTTCAAATTCTAATTTTTCACAATGCATTTCCTTTTCTTGAAGTTGTTTTGCTAAGATCTTTGTTCTTCTATTGGTTGCTTCCAATTGCATTTTAAACATATTTATCTCCTTAATCATACCACTTTCTTTTGTTTCCAGATCTTTGTTTGCATTCTTGAGTCTATCATTTTCTTTCAATACTCTCATCAAGTCATCTTCTTCACAACTATATGATTCACTAATTTATTGATCTTCAAGAGCCATAAGTACTTGATAACAACTGTTAGAATTTGAATCTAAAATTTCTTGATCATTATATGTGCTTTGACTATCATCATTAGAATGAAAACTTTTCTTGGCAAAAAACTTATTTTTGGCATTTTTCTTGTCAACATCCATTTCATTTTCTTTCATTGTGATTTTCTTTACATGGACATTTGGATGCGTAATGACCTAATCTTCCACAAGAAAAACACTTAAAAGTAATCTTACCTTTGAATTTACCAGTTCCCACTTGTAACTTTATAATGAAATTCGCTTCTTCCTCATCTAAAATGTAGCTTGTATATTTAGGATTTTCCTTTTCTTTCCCTTTATATGTGGCTTTGAAGGTTACTTATCTCATACTTTATGAACCCCCTTTTCTCCTTTCAAAGGTTGTCAAGATCCCATGGAGTTGTTCAAGAATAAGGTTCTTCAAATCCTGTATTTCTTCAATGGCAGACTTCGGAATTGATCTTTGGAGTTAGCGATCTCAAAATATTTTCAACAACAGTAGCATCCTTTATTTTGTCACCTAGAGTTCTCATAGAGTTAACAATCTCATCTACTCTATGGAAAAATATTGCAATACTTTCATCATCATGGATTCTAAGAGTCTCATATTGAATTCTAAATGTTTGAAGTTTAGCGCTTTTTACCATAGTGTCACCTTCATAGATTTGAACAAGCTTATCCCCTATTTCCTTTGCGGTGTTCAACTGCATGACTTTCATGAACTTAAACTTAGCCAAACTTCCTAAGATAGCATTTACAACCTTTGCATTGGTCTCATATTGTTTCTTTCTTGCATTATCAGCTCCCAATGCCTACAAATATGTTCTGATTCTAACTTTCAAAAATACAAAGTTAGTTCCATTAAAGAAAGGTGGCTTGCCAAAAAATATTCCTTCTTGACTACTCTCTTGATGGATCTCCTTTTAAGCGATCAAGTTTCTCCTAAGGGACCTAATATGATACCAATTGTTAGGAAAACTACTAGGGGGAGGTGAATCGATATTTTTAACTCACTTTAACTTTTCATTTTCTTATTTTGAATTATGTACGCTACTGTTCATTATGCAACCAACGTATGTAAATGACTTAAGTGAAAGAAAACAATGTATATATAGTTAACCAATTCTTCATAAGTTCCATCAGATCTTTATCTTTAATCAATGCATTATTAATTTCATCACACATATAGTTTGCAATAAAGAGAAGAATAAAACATCACACATAAGCAACACAACAACACATGAGAACACTATGATTTTTTTTTTGGTGGAAACCCAATGTGGGAGAAAATCACCACTATCATCATCTCTGTGTTCTTTCTTATATAAATAAAATATTCTTATAATCCTATACTAGCACAGACTCTTACCAACATGCAAGAACCCACCTACAGGAGGCTACAACCTCCACTTATTCTACAGCACCCATAGGAGCAAAGCTCCAACCCCCTGATTTCGTTTACCGACTTCTACTGGAAGGGAGCTCCAACCCCCTGATCTCATTTACTGTCTCCTACCGGAAGGGAGCACCTACCTCCTTAACAAATTTACCAGCTAACACTGAAAGGAAGCTCTTATTCTCGCACTAATGGTTCCAACCCTCAACACCTCTTATGGACTATGTTTCATAATATTTCATACTAGATCCACCTAACTCAAAACATCAAAATTGTAGGTCACCTTTCATCATATTTTCAAATTGTACCCACACCCAACATTATGCTCAATATTAAACTAAATACTGAAACTGAACTACAATCATAGAACCAACTGAACCATTGTATCATTAGCGAATCACCGAACTAAATCTAAATCAACCATGGAAACTAGATCAAACCAAACATATATAAACCATCATAACTAGATCATGCCACCACTCATAATTAAGTCACACATTATTAACCATCATAGAAACAAAGTGTTGTTACTGCAAACCCTGTTCATATATACTTCAGAATGTATACACTACTTTTCTGAAGCAGACCCGGGTTAGTACATGATTCCTTTGTATTAAACATGTGTATATATCTCATATCATTGACTACTACATCATGAATCATTGTAACAATGAATTAACAATTGTGCCATACATAGATCATTGAACTAATCACAAATCACTGAACCAATCACAGATCGTTGTAGTACCATTACTAACCAATATTCTAGTCATGAACAACCATCCCAATCAACATTGCCAGACAAATATCAACATGATAAAGACTTCCTCGACATATAGCAGAAAACAGAACGGAAATCATCAAGTGTCATCATTTATCAGCACTAAAAACCCCAAAACATATGCGTGACATTCTTGAAACATATCAATGTATGTACTCGACTACCATGCATAACACCCACGTATAGATCTCAAGATACAAAATAAATTCGTAAAATTTATATGTGACTATACGAAACCAGATTCGTGTATGCACGCGACTATACAAAAACAAACTAGTGTACAAATCTCAAATTACTAGAATAAACTTTGGATGCAACAACAACACATACTACACAAACTTAATTGTCACACATTCTTATCAAAGTATCATTATCACCACAGATCTATCATTGTTAGCTACAATCCTAAACATATCAAGCAAGTATATTCATTAATATTCAATACACTTTTATATCTATAAGATCTGAGCCATCTCCTTGCTCTCTGGTGCATCCCTGTTTCAGATCAGATTACATGTGAATAACCCATAACTTGCACACTTAACACCTTGATCTCCATCTCCTTATATAGCTTTCAGCCTTAGCCAATGCCTTAGGTAAATCCCTTGGTAATGTCATTAGTATTCTTTGACGGGATCAAATAATCATTGTCGCTCTAGTTATTATGGGCTAATACCATGTTAATGACCCCTATATCCAAAATTGCATGGTTCAGATTTTGTACATGACTTTTACTCATAGGACCTGTGTATGTACACGACCCTTCTTCATAGGAACAATGTATACTTTCTTGAACTTTTACTTTTGTCATTCAACTGTCATTGAACTATCATTCCTTTGTCCATGTCCTCTGTAGTATTTGTACCAAACTACATGATCATATTATCACAATGTTGACATCAAGTACATCTTTATCAATCAGGTTTTCATCAAGGACAAAACATTATCCATAATGCAAACAATCTCCTCATTTAGACTTAATGGCAACCACTTTGGTGTTTGGACACCACCTGCAAACTCTAAGTCTTCTCTCAAACACGCCAAGATTCTCTCCAATTATTCTTCTCCAAACACCAATCTTCTCTCCCCCTTTAACATCAAGGGCAAAGGACTGATCTAGGTTGAATGAAGTGCTTCCTTTGTAGTGCTAATTACTGTAGGTCTAATATGTTTAACATGAAATATGCATATTGACCATGCTCCCATGATTACATCAGCCACCCAACATATTGTGTTTGCACGTTGGACCCAAATTTTACATCAATGTTTCAAAATGGGATTACATACATGACATGACTTGATCCCAATAGTCCATACATCAATGAGTTTTGCAATGATTACAACATGGGTCTTTTTCATGACCTTTACATTAGGAGACATATAAGACACTTGTAACCAAAAACAGTGACCTCAACCATGAAGTAGCAAGACCATGACAGACATTAATAACCACCATGCATCATATAGGAATTTGCAATATAATCATCTGATAGTGGAAACAAAGACAACAACATGAACATCCTCATCATCAATCATGTAAGATAAGAGAATGTAGTATCAATCTCTCCAATATCATAAACATGTGACCAAATGTGTATTACCAACCCACTTGTAGCAGAAGCATAAGATTGTTCAGTAGAGATTTGTCATCAACTCATCCCGTTGACCTCATATCATCAAGGTCATCATGTTATTTCCATTTGTAGGAAGATCCACAATCCTCAAGTAACAAAGACATATCAATCTCTTGTATCATAACACCATAAGAAACATATACAACATATGTGAGAACCGAGAGTATGTCCAACATCATAAGACATAAAATTCATCACATCATCAACCAACATCTTCAATGAACATAACACATGTATCCTTCTTATAATATTTGACAACAACAACTTTTTCAAATGTAACTCAAGCAACATATAGGCATCATCCATAAATTTACCACACGCAAACCATGCATCATTAATGACATAATGACAAAAACACATAATGTCAACAAACAATGAGCAAATCATAAACTCATCATCATCAATTAATGTCAACAATGACCATAGCATACACATCCTCTTCATCAAGTGTATTCAGTAGGATTAACCCACTATTGACAACTTCACTAAGTGAAACTCACGCAACATGTAGGCATCATCCATGAATTCACCTCACTAATGACAGAATGACAAAAACATATGTATCTTCATAAATAACAATAGAAACAACTATACATCAGCAATGACATGTGTTCATCATAAACCCATCATGCAACAAGAAGGACCCAAGTAATCATAATGCTAACAATGCATTGTTAGAGGCATACCAACTGCTCCCCTTGCACTTTCGCCAATTAAATATGATCATATAATATATTCATCTCATCAATAAAGTGTATTAAAGAACCATATCATCAACAACAATATAAAGTTTTTTAACCACATCATGAACCAATCATCATTCCGAAGCAACACAAGGACATTATTAACAGTCTACAACAAGTCAAATATATCAGAACTAGAAATCCAATAAAAAATGATTGAAGTATATCAAAAGATCCCCCTGAGTCTGTGCCACTGTTTATTCATCTTAGAGAAACATACATGACTGTCTAGATCAAAACATACATATATGCGTGACTGTACTTCATGTGATCTGCATACATAAAGTAAAATGTTGAACTTTAATAACCACAAATCTCCCTGAACATGTCATCTTTATTTCCTGTTCACATTTCTCTTCATCAATGCAATGTTAGTAGTATAAGAATCGCCAATATATCAAAACATCATAGGGAATCATCATCTAGATACACATGCATAACTCCCCCTGAGATCATACATCACTGCTCCCGTGGACCTAATAATAATATCCTGATCTTCGTGAGGTTATGTACCCCACATTGACTTCCGTAGTCACTATTAGGAGTATTCTTTAAGAACAATGGACTACAGTAGAGACAATCGTCCCTACATTTCAGACTGATGTTCCTTCTTCCTCCAAATCTACTTGCAATTTATAATCATGTGTTGGAACTCATCCTATCTTTTGTTTCCATTCCAAATGTTTGACCTGAAATCAATGGCCCTATGCCCAAATGTGTTACAAAAAAAAAAAGTATCCATGAAACCATCCTTTATGCCTTGGGATTAGTCTTGACTTTGATCTAGGAGATTTCCTTTTTAAATGTGTAACTTGATTCAATTTTCTTTTGAACAAAATTATGTTATTTTTTTTCATCACATTGTTTATCTGAAACCATGTGATTGTATCCAATTCTTGTATTGATTATAAGAGAGCATTGTTCATTAATATTTTTTTCCAATGATTCATATGCCTTTACCCATTTGTTGATTTTCTCATAATATTCCCTTAAAGTCACAACTTCAGATTCTATTTTTTCTCAATGCATTCCATTTTCTTGAAGTTGTTTTGCTAAGATATTTGTTCTTCTATTGGTTGCTTCCAAATTCATTTCTAACATATTTATTTCCTTAATTATACTACTTTCTTTTGCTTCCAAATCTTTGTTTGCATTCTCGATTCTATCATTTTCTTTCAATGCTTCCATTAATTCATCTTCTTCACACCTATCTAATTCACTGATTGATTGATCTTCAAGAACCATATGTACTTGATAACAACTGTTAGAATCTAATATGAATTTTATTGATCATTAGATGTGCTTTGACTATCATCATTAGAATAAAAAAAATTATTCACAAAAAACTTCTTTTTGGCATTTTTCTTGTCAACATCCTTTTGGTTTTCTTTCCTATCATGATTTTTTTTATATGGACATTTGGATGCATAGTTACCTACTCTTCCACAAGAAAAACACTTAAAATGAAGCTTATCTTTGAATTTACCAGTTCCCACTTGTAACTTTCTCATGAAATTCCCTTCTTCCTCATCTGAAATGTAGCTTGTATCTTTAGGCTTTTTCTTTTCTTTCGCTTAATATGTGGCTTTGAAGGTTGTTTCTCTCATAATGGATGTACACCTTTTTCTCATTTCAAAGGCTGTCAAAGTTGTTCAAGAGTAAGATTCTTCAAATCCTACGTTTCTTAAAGGGTGAAGACTTTGGAATCAAACTTTGGAGTTGTGATCTCAAAATCTTTTCAATGACAATAGCATCCTTTATTTTTTCACCAAAATTTTTCGTAGAGTTTACAATCTTATTGTCTCTAAGGAAAAAGCTTGCAATACTTTCAGCATCATAAATTCTAAGAGTCTCATACCGAAATCTAAACATTTGACACTTAGTGCTTTTTACCTTAGTGTCACCATCATAGCTTTGAACAAGCTTATCCCATATTGAATTTGCAGTGTTCAAATACATGAATTTCACGAACTCAACTCAGCTAAACTTCCTAAGATAGCATTTGTGACATTTTCATTGGTCTCATACTATTTCTTCCTTGCATTATTTGTGGTAATGGAGTTTGGATAATTATATCCACCTTCAAAAATTGCCCATACATCAACTCCTATTGCCTTCAAAATATGCTCTTATTCTGAATTTCCAAAATACAAAGTTTGTTCCATTAAACAAAGGTGGCCTGACAGAAAATACCCCTTCTTGAATACTCATCTTGATGGATTTCCATTTAAGCATTCAAGATTCTTCTAAGGGACCCTCTCTGATACCAATTGTTAGGAAAAATACTGGGGGGGGAGTGAATTTGTATTTTTAACTCACTTCAACTTTTCATTTTCTTATCATGAATTATGTACGCTATTATTCTTTATTCAACCAACATATGTATTAGACTTCAGTTAAAGAAAATAATGTATATCCAATAAACCATAAGTTCCATCAGATCATTATATTTAACCAACGCATTATTAATTTTATTAGACATATAGTATGCAATAAAGAGAATAATAATCCATCACACATAAGCAACACAACAACACATGAGAACACCAAGATTTTTTTTTGGTAGAAACCCTATGTGGGAGAAAACCATCACTATTGTCGTCTTTGTCTTCTTTCTTACTATATAAAGAAAATATTATTACAAAATTGTACTGGCACAAAATCTTACCAGAACGTAGGCACCCACATGCAGGAGGCTGCAACCTCCACTTGTTCTTCAGAACCCACTAGAAGGGAGCTTCAACCCCCTAATCTAGTTTACCAACTCCTACTGGAAGGGAGCACCTACCCCTTGAACAATTTACTAGCTACCACTAGAAAGAAGCTCTAACTCCCTCACTGAAGGCTCCAACCCTCAACACCTCTTGTGGACCACGTTTCATAATATTTCATACTAGATTTTACCTGCCTCAAAACATCAAACTTGTAGGCCACCTTTCATTATATTTTCAAACTGGAACCACGCCCAAAATTATGCTCAATATCAAGCTGAATACTTAAATTGAACTACAATCATAGAACCAACTGAATCATTATATCATTAGCAAATCACCGAACTAAATCTCAATCAACCATTGCAACTATATCAAACCAAACATATATAAATCATCATAACTAGATCATACCAACTACTCATAAATAAGTCATACATTGTTAACCATCACATAAACAAAGTGTTGTTACTGCAAACCTTGTTTAGATATACTTCATAGTGTATATGCTATTCTTCTAAAGCATACCCACATATGTACTCGATTCCCTTGTATTAAACCTGTGTACAAATCTCAAATATTTGACTATTGCATCATGAATCACTATAACACTAAATTAACCATTGAACCATACATAGATCATTGAAAAAATCACAAATCACTAAACCAATCATAGATCATTGTAGTATCATTACAAACCACTATTCCAATCATGAACAACCAACCCATTCAATTTATCAAACAACGATCAACATGATCAAGACTTCATCGACAGACAACAACAAACAAAACATAACTCATCAAATGTCATCATTTATCATCACTAAAAACCATAAAACATATATGCGACATTCATGAAACATATCAACATATGTATGTGACTACCATGCATAACACCCACATATATATCTCAAGATACATAATAAACTCACAAAATTTATAGGCAACTATACGAACTAGATTCACGTATGTACGCAACCATACAAAAACAAACTAGCATACACATCTCAAATTATTGAAACATACTTTTGCTGCAAACACAACACATACTGCATAAACTTCATTGTCACGTATTCATATCAGAGTATCACTATCACCACCGATCTATCATTTTTAGCTACAATCATAAATAGATCAAGCAAGTATTATCATTAGTCTTCACTACACTTTCAGATCTATCATATCTGAGCCATTTCCTTACTCTCTAGTGCATTCCTGTTTCAGATCAGATTACACATGAACAACCGATAACTTGCACTCTTAATACCTTGATCTGCATCTCCTTATATAGAGTTTAGCCTTAGCCAATACCTTAGGTAAATCTCTTGGTAATGTCATTAGTATTCTTTGACGGGATCAAATAATCATTGATGCTCCAATTACTATGGGCCAATACCATCGTAATGACCCCTGGTATCCATAATTCCATGGTTCAAATTTTTTATTTACTCACAAGACATTCATATGTATGTGACCTTTCTTTAGAGGAACCACGTATACTTCCTTGAAATTTTAACTTTTTCATCCAACTGCCACTGAACTATCATTCCTTTGTCCATGTCCTCTATAGTATCAATACCAAATTGCATGTGATCATATTATCACAATGTTGACATCAAGTGCATCTTTATCAATCAGGTTGCCATCAAGGACAACACATTAGCCATAATGCCAATATGTATAGTAAGGCCCCCTACTGAGACCAACACTTTTACTTAACCATCAACCTTCTTTCCCTCAAGCTAGCAACCAGGACATCTCCAATCTAGAAAGACCAGTTGGAGAATAATCTAACACTTGAGCATCATACATTTTTATATTTTCAAAGTTATGAGATCATCATGCATATATATGCCAAATAATCTACAATCAATCAATACATAACCATCACACATGGTGCTACCACCAGAACCCACCTGCAATTATTAGGGACCACATTACTTTGTAATAGAGTCACAAATTCCATGTCCCCAATGGTCTAGCACAAAACTCTTTCCCTTGAACCTATCCAATTGAAGGAGTGGACCTATATCTTCCAACCTTACATTGAAATAACATCCATTACAAGAATTAACTAGCCTTCCATACATTATATACCATTCCTTAAATAAGGAAGGTATTGACCATTGATGACAAACAATCATAAGAAAGACCATGATAACAAAAAATCAACATACAGAAACAACCAACCTCTAACCCATCAAGGCTCTTGGCCTCATATAAAAAACATGGTATTCCCACATCCCAACCAACACACACACACGCACACACATACCTAACATTCAATAAAATTAAGAAATGTCATGCAAACACAAACCCGACAGGGATTTTTCCCAGATCCCTTATATCATATGAAATTTCACATGCATCTTTTAGTCCAAGTGTGAAAGGCACACCACTTAACCAAAAATTTTGGTTTAGACAATCTTGCAACTATTAAGAAATGGAAAGCATCCAAGGTCACAACAATAGATTGTCTAAACCTTCAAGATGCAAATTATTAAGCACATGCAATGTCAAGGCAATGGAAAAAAAAAAAGAAAAAAGAAAAAAAAAAAAAAAAAAAAAACAACATGTTAGAAATATCATTGCAAAAAAAAAAAAAAAACCAACAACAACAACAACAACAACATGTTAGAAATATCATTGCAATAAACATACAATCCATAAACCAATCCTATAAGTACCACACAACCATATTCACATTAATATACTACACTTAGTGTTAGAGCTCCACTTCACCTCCAAAGGTCTAGGCATTGAACCTTCTACTCTGACATTATTTCACAACAGGGATTCAATCTTTATTCCCAAATCATAGTCTTGAAAACCTTGATCTAAAACCAGTTTGTAACATAGCCCCATCTATCTCATAACCCATACTAATGGTAGAATATGGTGTTACTATCATTGACCTAACCTCCAATGTCCTATTATGGAAATGGGGTCATAAAATTTCTCATTCTTTCAACTTCCTTAAAACTAAAAACCAATGCCATCATCACAACCATCTCATTGAGACCTTTCCAACAATATAAAATTTACTTCAATCTAATTTACAAATCAAAATTTATGGCCATTTTAATTTTAGTCCATTATACTCTGCCATCTCATCAGTGTCCACCATGTGGCACCAATGTGTTATCTCACATGGTGCCCAGGTAATCACTTTACCATCCCTAGATAAGTCCACGTGGAAGGGAAGAAACACACATAGGATTTAGCGTAGCTGCGATCGGTCCCCATCACCACAACCAAAAAACCACCTTACAGAGTCTTCACTATTCGCTAACCTACCTGACTCCCAAATTGCTTGGGTCCTGACTAGCTCAAACTTGAAATTTGATTGAACTTTGCTACTAGGATGACTAGCCTAGTTGCCAAACCCAGACCATGCCAATTTGGTAAGGCCTGACTAGGCATCGAATTAAGATTTATTATGAAGTTCTCACACTTACAACTTTTTATCCCTTTTTAACTTAGAATTTTCTTAGGCCGCATAGGCTAGAATTCCTTCACATTCTATCTACATCCTCGGGAACAATTCTACTTCCTATGAAATTAAAGACTGAGATACATGATCTTTCAAATCCCTCCAAACATACCTTGGCCATGAAGGTTATTAACTGGTTCACCCATGCTATCAATTAATGTGATGAAACACACCATAAAAATCATTCAACGTATTTTCCCAGCTAATGATATAAATCATTCCATTAAAGCATGCATGTCACCTACATGATTTGTATAGACAACATAACCATAAGGAACTTTCTCATCTTGCTCCCGAACACATGAGTAAACATAAACCAACCTTATTGAAAAACAACCCAATAATCCCACAACATAGAACTAATATTTAACATCAATACATGCCCAAAGCCCATGTCCATTCATGAAAACTCACATGCGCAAAGCATAGAAAACAATTCCTGCCAAAATACCATGTTAATTAAATTCAATGAAACAACATAGACTGATTTCGAGATCATACCAACATAGGAATTCACATATCTCTCGGGACTAGAAATTAATCAGATTCAAGCTCGTGAATAAAATATAGGAATCAACCAATCCTCAAAAACTTTACAAAAGGAATCAACATTCCATATTCCCACAGGGAATCACATTCCTCAACATTAGCTTAGACATTTAAATAATACAATTAAGATGTACATGACATTCAAATATATTAGTGCATAAGTAAACACTTATCGTGTATTGAAATAAGAACTAGAAACTGAGATTGAGACTTTAACTATCCACTCAACCCTAGATTGGCATGCACTGCAATTCTTCTTGCAACCAATCACCCCTGAGCTAAATTTCAGAGATTAAAGAAGAGTTCTCGAAGGAATAAAACTAATACTAGTAGATACAATGAACATGACTTGCTTCTCTTAGGTGTCCTCAACAGTTCTTCATTGTCATACCATAGGGCCTTTAACTTAGTTAACATCAACACAGGGGTTCTTTCCAGCACAGAGAGTATAAGCTTGATTCCAGGTGAGGAGTTCCATTCTAGCATGGGAAGGTTCAACAAGAGGATAAGCTATTGTAGGATCATAGAAACCATTTCTCTAGGTAGTTCATTAGTGATAGAAAGCACTAGTTTGATCAGCCCAAAGGATGCACCTGGTGGTTCATCAACCCCCTCAATTACCTAGGTTTTTCTTTCCTATCCAATAGGTTCATCAATCCACAAGCTTCCCAGTGGTTTTATTAGTCCTAAGGAAACCCACGTCTAGTGGTTTCATCAATACTTAGGGAAACCATTACTTCAATCTACAACTTCCCATTGGGTTCATCAATCCTAAGGAAAGCCACTTCTAATGGGTTCATCAATCCTTAGGCAAGTCACTACTTCAATCTATAAGCTTTCCAGTAGGTTCATTAGTCCTTAAGCAATCCAATTTTAATGTGTTCATCAGCCTTGAGGCAATCCACTACTCTTTGATTCTTAGCCAACAAGCCCTCTTTGGTTTCTTTATTTTGGATATCGCCAGAGAAAAACCCTCCTTCCAAACACTCTCTACATTATTATTTTTTTTCGATTTTCCTCCTATACTCATGAATTTCTCCCCCTTAATGATTAACTACCATTTCACGCATCCCCTGATCAATCGCACTCCTCTCTCCATGAAACAGATGAATCCATCAATGAACAATTATTCCTCTAGAATATTCCTTCCATTGCCTTCCATGACTATTGTTGCAACCATATA
This sequence comes from Pinus taeda, assembly GCA_000404065.3. Classification (NCBI taxonomy): domain Eukaryota; kingdom Viridiplantae; phylum Streptophyta; class Pinopsida; order Pinales; family Pinaceae; genus Pinus; species Pinus taeda. The sequence continues at coordinate 198,841 of APFE031073471.1, read as the reverse complement.
CCAGTTGCGTAGATGTGCATCGGACCATTACAACCACCCTTCGAGCGCAGTCCACTTTGTAGCTTAATTTTTTGTCTTCTTTCCTTGCAATTTTTTTCCAAGAGAAGTATGGGTCTCATCCTTCCCTTTCCAGTTGAATTCAATGTACATTTAACCCATTTAAGGTACATGAGTCATCTTCCCAAGCATTCGTTATCCCCAAGCTCTGAAATCTATGTCCCATATATGTGATAATTCCAATAATGTTTTCTATTTGTGAAATGCAATGTGTTATTTTATGTAAATAATTGACAAAAACAAGGGGGTTGAGTAACAGAAATGGATTCCAAAGGACTAAGGGAGGTCAATTTCTTGGGAATTTTAGCTTACATGTTGTAAGAAGACTGGACTATATTTGGGATAACCATTGAAGGTTGGATGTTGAGTTTTAAATGAACTGGTGTTGTTTTTTAAATGGGATTGGTGTTGTGAATTTATGGGTTGCAAAAGCAAGGGACACAACCCATGCTTTCTTGGGAACTACACAAGACAGAAAAAGAACAAAAAACTTAATGAGTAGGAGTTGTGTATGTAACTAGAAAATAGAAGGAGTCAACCTCAGAAATGGATGGCATGGGAAAAAGGGGGAGAGAGTATTTTTTAATAAAGATATAATTCCTGGAAAATTAGGAGAGTGCAAGTAGGGAACAACATGAACACACAGGAGAGAGAATTTGAGTTGTTGAAGGAAGGCATCAGATAAAAATAGGAGAGGGTTCAAGATATTGGAAAATTCAACATACAAGGGAATTTAGGTAATTCAAACTGCTAGAAGAGCACAGATGAATTGTTGAAGAAAATAGAGAATAGAATGCATAATAAAGTATTGGAAAAAGGGAATTTTTGAGGAAATATTGGATTTAAAACTGTGGTAAACATGCATTTGAATGGAGAAAAGGAAGAGAAAAAAGAGACAAAGAGAAAAAGGCCCCTCAACCTCTGGAATCTAGCTCAAGGGTGGCAGCTACAAGTGAGAATTTAGTTGTAGTTGCCTATGGTTAGGTGGAGAGTCATTGTCCCATACTCAATTGCCCATTAGTTTTTTAGATTAGTTTTTTAGATAAGTTTTTTAGATAAGAGAGAGAGAGAGAGAGAGGGAAAGGTTCACAATTTCACTGTCTACATGATTGACTAATATGTTGTCACTATTTTAAATTTGTTGGTACAATGTTTGATGGTGTTAGTTATGTTCCGGTGGTAATTAACATGGAAATACCCTCTTGTTGTAGTAACTTGATTTTTTTTTATTACAAGCTCTTACTAGAAAAATCATGTTTCTGTGTAGTAATGTTGATAATTTCTTCCTCTTTGGGCCTAATGGCCTGTCTATTTTACTTCGATATCATTCCAAGTCTTCCAGTGGAACACACCTAGGTTTTGTGTCTGCATTTCCACTTTATCAAAGATCAGGCGTAATTAAACCTACATGGTGTGTTTGGTTGCAGATGAGTCCCAAAAACACCCTCCTTGTAGTTGATTGCTTCCTACAAGGGACAGACAAACAAATGAGTGATGTTAGTGAGTGAAGATCGGCTAAAAAAGCATTGAATGTAATGGAAATAATGCATAAACAAAACTAAATATCACAAAACAAGCTTGTGAAACAAAACAAATCAAAAAATGAGTAGGAAAATGATATTCTTTATTGATTGCTAGTGGTGGAAGAGTTACAAATGAAGTATCAAAGACACTTGAAGGGAGTTTCTTGAGCAATGGTTCTCAATAGCTCTCAACAAGGTTTTCCCCTTCTCAATCTCTTTTGAAAGATCTTTCTCTCTCAAAGAAGCATAGAAAACTCTATACAATGGTGGAATTATCCTCACAATGGTATGCGAGATTGCTTTGGAGCAATTTTGGTAGCATAACAATGCACAACTCCTTCTTGCTTTTGGCTATCCATGAACTTGTATTTGTAGAAATTTTGGACACTCCTTCCCTCCTTTGGCTCATCGATGAGGTTGTTTGAGAGCTACCATCCTCTTGCCATTAAGGCTTATTGGGGTTCAAGGCTCGAATGGTCAACCCATCATGTAAATAGGTGAAGTGTTTTCAAGTAAGTCCGCATCCCAAGGTGTTGAATAGACTTCTTGCAACCCTCATGACTATCAAAGGAAAATCCCCGATGTAATGAATTTCCAACTTTGGAACACTTGTAGGTGTTGATGTTTTAATTCAACCTTTAGGAAAGCTTTTGATTTTATTCTCTTCATGATGTTTCCAACTGAAATTGTAAACCTTATACACGTTTTTCATTGACTCTTAGTTTATTTTGTCGTGTACAGATACGTGTACCACTTTGTCATAATTACAAAACCTTACATTTATGTGTTGTGGTTGGCATTGCCTCATAGGTTTGATTAACTTGGTTTTATATTTCATGTACTTAATATAATGTTGCAACTCTATTATGTACATAATGAGTTCAAATTTCTCATTGATACATGCCCTATTTCATATGTTTCCTTGGTGTTGTGAGGTTTATAAAACCCGAGTTTTAATCCCTAATAAATTATTTTTCTTAGGGAGGTTGGCCAAGAACATATACTCTTCACTTTGGTTTGAGTCAATTGTGGGTCTTTGTAAGGTATAATAAAAACAATAAAATAAGTTGTTGCCATAGGGCTTAAATTGCCTTTCAATGATGTTGTATGTTTATATGACCCCTGCATATATATGTGTGTGTGTGTGGAAATAAATAATCCACATGCCACTTTATCTTTTTTAATGAAATGGGTAGGCGACCATGTGTAATTGAAGGCGAGATGTATGGGGCATTGTTCACTAATCGTTATGGCAATAATTCATAGTGACTAGAACATATATGGGGAAATTCATATTGATTTTCAGCGTTGCATCGCTCAAAAATACATTGATTTTAACGAATATACATCACAATAATAAGTCGTGCAATATATGGAGTGTCGTAATATTAATCCCAACTCAATGGTATACTTTATACCTTTGCAAATAGTGGAAAATGTAAGGGTTTGTGTGGACAAAGGTCAGGGATGTCCTTATGATTGTGTCAGATGGTTGGAGGTCAGGTCAGCAAAGTGAAAGTGGTAGTTTCTTACAGAAATTTGGGTCAACCTCTGAGTCAAAATCAAAATGTCGAGGGTCGGGCCAAATTTTACAAAAGTGGTAGCTATTAGTAGGGAGTCATGTCAACCACGAATCTCATGAACACTTGGCTTTATTAGATTATATACAATTCCCACTATTGATTTGACCCTCCATTCTTATCCGAAGGATGAACGAGGCATGATCGTGGCAATTGTGGGTCCCATCAACTACATGTCCACCGTGATAGAGTGAAAGGTGTCACATATGTGTTATATGTATAAACTATATACATATATCCATGGTTGAGCACTGAGGCCATACATTATTCGACGTATATGAATACATTTATAAACAATTACGTGCAAAGGACTCTGTCTGTAGCAAAGTTGACCTTACGATGGTGCGGAAGGGTATGCAGTCAGGGCCAACCTCACAACTGCGCCGACTGGTCAGAGATCGGGTTACACTTGAGTGGAGACTATCAATTATTGATGTTTTGGGTCATACAAGTCATCAGATGGGAAATGGAATGATCGGTGTGTGATCTAGGTGGATATTGGTGGCCACCCACCTATTCCACTTGAACCACCACCACTGCTTCATTTAGTTTCCTTAATTGTCCCACAATTACTATTTTTGGAAATTTTTCGTGTCTTGAACTTCTAGAGCCATTTTGAGGCCCTAAACAACATTTTTTTAATGGGAAATACAATAGTTTGTGGCAAGGGTTTATAGTCAAAAGTTGTATTCCTCAGATGGATCTTTCTAACGAGGTATTGTATGCATCAAACAGAGATTGTATGCCAAAGTTATGACCTTAGGAAGTTAGTGTACCAACTAACCCCAATGGGGCCCACAAACTTTTGGCTCTTCATCTCCTTCAAGATATAAGTTAACTTTGACATCCCTATAATTGAAGGTCAAATAGATGCAGATGCCATAGATAAATGGTTAAATCTGCTGGAAAGACAATTTTTTGGTTCATAATTTTTCCGACTGGGAAAATTTTACTTTTCCAAAGTCACCCCCCACATCAAGAACTGGTGGGAAACCTACTATGAGTAGAAGGACGAGAGGAAACACTCATTTTTTCTAGCTGCACCCACTTGGAATTCCTTCTGAGATGTTGTAAGGAATAATACTACCCTGTTGGGAACTATGAATATAAGTGCATAAAATGGACCACACTACAGGAGGGAAGGGACCAAGGCATGCCAAAGTTCACAAATATTTTCTATCCTTCGCATGAAGTTGGGTATCAAGGATTCTGAGTGGCATATAGTACTCAAGTACCGCAGTTGTCTACACTAATACATCTAGGATGAGATGGAGTTCCTGGAAATCTCCTCACTCAATGTCGCATACCAATACACTGTCAAGATTGAGCGGAAATTTAAACAGAACAAGCGAGACTTTGGATCTGCAAATCTTAAGCAAGGAAAATGCACCCCCAAACCATAGAATAAAGGATAAAGCCGAGGCAGGGTGACCTAGGACAACCCATCGAAGCCGCAAGAAAATAATAGCACCACGAAGACGGATAAGGACATAGAGAGGTGATGTGACTTCCACAAGAGCCCCACTCACAACACAAGTGAGTGTCATGCCAAGCAATCACTGGTGGCCAAAATGAGGGCTTAAGAGTCGGATGCATGTTCCAAATTTGAGTTAGACCCCAACAAGGGGAATGCTAAAGGGAAGTAGATTATTAATGCAGAGCCCAATGCCACCATTGCCACCAATAAGGTCCAAAAGATTGAGCCCAAAGACCCAGAGGAAGGGGAGCATCTCTTCCACTCATAGATGTGGGTAAAGGGGTCGTCATTGTAGTTAATTGTCAACAACGTGAGCCAAAATACCCTCATCTTAGCAGAATTCATTAAGTGGCTTAGCTTGCTGACCACACCACACCTACAACCATACACCATTGGGTGGCTCCACCAAGGATGAGATCATTGCGTCAGCGATAGTGTTGCCTTCCCCACAGTATCAAACCCTTCACGGATGAGGTATTGTGCGATTTTTCTTCTCTTGAAGTTTGTGATGTATTATTAAGCCAACCATACTTATGGAAGCATCATGTTGTGTACGAGTCTAAGATTCACATTGTTATTATTACTTTGGGAAATAAGTTATATAGGATACCATAGGTAGCCCTACCTACCACCATTCCTTTGATCTCTGCTAAACAATGCAATAAGATCATCTCCCAGATCGATATTTTTTTTTTCTTTTTGATTCACTCTCAAAGTAAGGGGGAGACCATGGCCACATCCATGGCCCCTGAGAAGGGTTCCTCCACGTAGAAGAAGCAAGTAGATAAGGTCATGGAAGAATATAGGGACATCTTCTCCTCACCCACAGGGGTACGCTTGCACTATCAGGTCAAACATTTGATTGATATGACTCTTGGAGCACCTATACCCAATGGGCCGATATACTAATGCTCAATCTGGGAAAATTAAGAGATCAAGCATTAGATCCAAGAGTTGCTACAAAAATGGCACATCTGACCAAGTTCCTCACCTTGTGGGAGCTCTATTGTATTTGTACAAAAGAAAGATGGGACCTAGAGGATATGCATTAATTATCAGGCACTAAACGAAATCATTGCCAGGAACATGTATCCAATCCCATGGATTGATGACCTTCTCGACCAACTCAAGTGGGCCAAGCATTTTAGCAAGATTGATTTGAAGTTTGGCTATCACCAGGTTCCAATGGAGCCCATAGATGTATGGAAGACCACCTTCAAATATAATGATGCCTTTTTGAATGGTTGGTCATGCCTTTCAGATTTGAAAAATGCCCCTATAACTTTTATGAGGCTAATGGATGAAATCTTGCGACCATTCACCGACTCGTTCGTGGTTATATATCTTGATGACATCCTCATCTTCAACAAGAGTTGGAAAGAGAACTTGCAATACTTTGGAATGTCCTTCAAACCCTGCGGTGGCACAAGTTATGTGCCAACTTGGAGAAATGCACCTTCAACGTGAGCCAAGTCCAATATATAGGTTACATCATAGATGAGAAATGTGCGCATGTGGATTCGGCTAAGATGAAAGTCATTCGAGATTGGCCATTCCTGGTCTTTCTAACAGAGCTACGCAACCTTTTGGGTCTTTCTAATTTTTATCAGAGGTTTATATTGGGATTCTCCTATACCATTTGGCCTTTGAGTAAGGTTACCAAAAGCAGAGCGAAAGAATTTTTTTCCTAATATGAGTCTGAATAGAAGGTGTTTGTTGAGATGTAGAATTGCCTTTGCTTGACACCTATACTCACATTTCGATACCTGCAACAACCATTTAAAATTGATACTGGAGACTCTGTCTATGTTATTGGTGTAATTCTCACCCAACAAGGACATCTAGTGGCCTATCATAGTGAGACACTTTTTGATACAATTCGGAAGTACCCCACCTATGATAAAGAGATGTATTCTATCATGCAAGCTTGTAGACAATGGAAGCATTACATTCTAGGGAAGGAGACAATCATCTACATAGATCACTGACCTCTTCAGTTTATACAGACATAAGAGAAGTGGCAGAATATGATTGCCAATAGAAGTTGTCGACATATCTACAACAATTCCACTTAAACATTAAATAAAAAAGGGTAGCACCAATTGTGTTGTAGATTGCCTCAGTAGGCCCTAGTTGCAACACTAACTATTGTTCTCAAATCTTGTGGTCACAAGACCCCTAGATGGTCGCAACTATACAAAAATGATCCATATTTTTCCACCACATACCAAATGTTGGTGGATGGAAAGCAAGTTCCATATCTCCACCTTTATGATGCATTATTATGCTACCTAGGCCACCTTTGTGTTCCTTCAAGCGAGCATGCCAAGTCAATTTTGGAGGCGCTCCAGTCGAGTCACAAGACATTTTGGTGTGGAGAAAATTGTGGTTTTACTACATAAGTACTTTTATTGGCCAAAACTTCGACAACATGTTGGAAAATATATCAGATCCTACATTGCATGCACCATCGCCAAGCCAACCATCAAGAAGAAAGGCTTGTACACTCCTCTGCCTACTCCGAACCATCCCTGGTAATTCATCCCCTTGGACTATCTATCTAGCCTCCCTTCTACCAAGCATGGTAATGATTGTTTATTTGTGGTCATGTAATTTTTTTTTAAATAACTATATTGGCGGCCTATAAGAAGAGTATCATAGCAGAAGACATTTCCAAACTCTTCTTTGAGCAAGTGTGGGTACATTTTGGAATCCCTAAGAAAATTATATCATATCAGGGTAGCAAGTTCATGAGCACATTCTAGTAGAGCCTCTAGACATTATTGGACACCAAGCTTACCAAGTCAACTGCATTCCATCCCTAGACTAATGGCCAAACAAAGGTCGTCGAAAAATGATAATGCACATACTCCGCATGTACAACTCTAAGAATCCATGAACCTAGGATGACAACCTTCCCTATTTACAACACAGTTATAACAAAGCTCTCCATATATCGACTAGTTACAGTCCCTTTCAAGTGGGCCTCGAATTTCAACCATTGTATTTGATTGATGTTGTCATGCCTCATACAACTACACAAGAAGAATTCACACATGTACAGGTTGAGGTTGATCAAGCAACCAAGTTTATTGAATGCATCTAGCACATCCACCAACATGTTCACAACATCTTGGATAATTCCAATGCCATGTACAAGCAATGACATGATCAACATTAGGTGCCACATAAGTTTCAGGTGGGTGACAAAGTTTGGTTGCATTTGCAAAAATAATGTCTTTTTGGAGCCCATCAGAAGCTTCGACCACCCCGATACGGGCATTGCACCATCACCAAGTTTGTGGGAGACAATTATTTTGAGCTTATCATTCCCCCATTCCTTTTCCTAGACACAATGTTCAATGTGGACCACCTTCGGTCATATTTTCCACCAATGTTGGACACCTTAGACATTGTCAAATAGCTAACACCAACAGAGCTCAACCCAGACTACATGGAACATGAAAAAACTAATTAGATCATGGACACAATGAAAAATACTACTCACCAATAAAAGATACAATTGTATCCAGTTGTCAAAGCTAGCTAACTCCTACACCAAGGCAAGCGGCTCACCAAGGACCAGGTTCAACAAAAGTTTTTCCATCTCATGGAGGCACTCAAAGAAATGGGGACCATTGCTTCCTAAGGGGGGAAGATTGGTCCAGGTGGATATTGGTGGCTACCCACCTATTCCACTTGGACCCCCACCACTGTTCTTTCAGTTTCCTTAATTGTAGCACAATTACTATTTTTGTCAGTTTTTTGGGTCCTGAGCTTCTAGAGCCATTTTGAGGCCTAACCAATGTTTTTCTGGAAAACGAGAAAACCGATAGTTTGTGGAAAATCTTTGTAATATAAATTTGTAGTCCTCATATATATATTTCTAATGAGGTATCATATGCGTCAAATGGAGATTGTATTCCAAAGTTATGACCTTGGGAAGTTGGTGTACGAACTAACCCCAATAGGGCCCACAAACGTTTGGTGCTTCATCTCCTAGGGTTAGGTTTTTGGATGTTTATAGTTTTCCCTTATTTCTTAGTAATAAAAAGGAATTTGAACCTCATTGTAACATAGCTCATAAGGCATGTAGCTATCATATCTCTTCTCAAAGATAAGCTACCATCGCCCGAGCTAGTTTGTTTCCATTCTGCATGTAAACAATTTTCGATATTTGTTATTAATCAATTGAAGTCTATTTTTCGCTATACTCTTTGTTTGTGTTTAATTTTGTATTTCATTTCCTTCCTACATAAATATAGATCAATGTGGTCCCCACAAAATGGTGTACATCATGGCTAATCTTATGACTTGGTATATATGCCGATGTCCATTACACAATTCATGTTATATGTGTGTGTGTGTGTTATCGCAAGGTAGAACAAATGCTACATGTGTTTACGTATATGATTTATATATAAGCATATCACATGGCTATCATGTCTATATATGCATTGGGTTAATGTGTATTGCAATGAATATAATGTGGGGAGGGCATTGTGCTATATATATATATATATATATATATATGGTAGCCATGGAAACATAGGTGATGATGTGGAATAATCACGTAGAGCAAGGGGCATGACCTGCCACATGGCAGAAAAGATAAAAAATGACCCTTTTTAAATTAAATAAATTTAGAAGAGCTTAATTTTAAATCCAAGAGTCCAAATTGGATGAAATTTTATATCATCGGAACCATCTCACTCAGACAAGTGTGATGGTAACATTTATTTTTTGTTTTGATAACTCGAAAGAAAGACAAACAAAAATCCCACTTCTCTAACTATACAAGGGAAGTTGGGTTAGCAAGTGAACACTTCACTGAGGGTAAGGTGGGGTGTTTACAATATCTCAACCATTTTTTAAATTATAACAAAATGGTTATATTATTTATAATAGGGATTATCCCAGAGGGGTTGTCACACCCATAACAATCATGCTTAATATTTTCCCATTAGGTTCATATGATATCCTAAGTGACATGGATTGGATGGTATCCTACATAACCAAAGTTGGTTTTTATGGTAAATCAAAGGAATGCCTTAGTGATGAAGGAGAGGAAAACAACTTGTAGGGAATAAGGAAGCTTGTTTTAGTAAGAAAAATTTCAACACTTCAAGTGAAGAAATGAATCCAAAAAGGGCATTCCCTATTTTATGATCCAAGTAACCATGTAACATAGGACAATGAACCTAGAATGGAAGATCACCCCATTCTAAAATAATACAACAATGCATTTCCAAACAAAGTGCTGATATTTTCACCCAGGAGAGAAAATCAATTTCTCCATTGAATTGATTACTAGTTATGTGCTAGTTTCTAACTCCCCATGTAGCATGAGCAGACCATAGTTGGTAGAATTAAAACTACATCTAAAAGAAATGTTGGATAAAGGATACATCAGACCCAATGTATCATCCTTGTTTCCCTAATGCTATTTGTAAAGAAGAAGGATGCACGCTACAACTATGGATTGATTATAGGTAGTTAAATAAAACTACAGTGAAGAAAAAATACCCATTTCCTAGAGTTGATGATATATTTGATCAACTAAGAGAAGCCACGTTTTTTTCCAAGATAGATATTAGATTTGGATATCATCAAGTCAAAATTAAAGATGGAGACATTCACAAGACAAATTTTAGGATGATATATGAGCACTATGAGTTCGTGGTGGTATAATTTGGGCTCACAAATCCAGGCCAACCACATTCATGTTCCTGATGAACAACATCCTTAGCCAATATTTGGACAATTTTGTGCTAGTTTTTGTTGATGATATTTTGATATACTCAAAAACCAGAGAAGAACATGAATATCGCCTAAAGGAAGTGTTGCAATTACTACAAGAACGCAAATTGTATTCCAAACTTAGTAAATATGATCTCTTCCAATCAAAAGTACAATGTTTGGGACATTTCATCTCAATGGAGGGTAACTATGGATCCAAAAATGCTCAAGGCTATAATGGAGTGGCCAACTTCTAGAAATGTTACGAGGGTCAGACCCTTCATGGGATTGGCCAAATATTACAAGAAATTCATTCAAAGTTTTTCAAAGATTGGATATCCAATCACAACTTTACATAAGAAAGGAGTGAAATTTCAATGGACATCAGAGCATACAACTAGCTTTGAGCAACTCAAGAACTTGGTCACACATGCACCTATTCTGAGAATAATAAACCCAAAGAAGGATTTCCTAGTTTGGATAGAGCTTTCCTACAAGGAGGGATTAGGTGGAGTCCCAATGCAAGAAGGATATGTAATCTATTATGAATCAAGGAAACTAAATGAGCATGAGAGGAACTATGTTACTCATGACTTGGAGCTAGCATCAATCGTTCATGCATTGAATATGTGGAGGAACTACTTTCTTGGGAGGATGTTTGTGTTGATGTCAGAATACAAAGATACATGTTTTATTAGCCTAATCTAAATGCTAGGAAATCTAGATGGTTGTCTTTAGTTAGTGAATTCAATTTTGAAACCAGGCATATTAAGGGAAAGGAAAACTAGTTAGCAGGTGCACTTAGTAGAAGTCTACAAAATAGCTCAGTAACACTTGGAATCCATGAACACTTGTGAAATTGACACCAAAGAAATGATTAAAGAGGAATTTCTACTTGACGATAATTTCCAATATGCGAAAGAATGCTTACAATCAGAACCAGAGGGAGCAATACGAAATAATTACAAGTTAGATAATGATTGTATGTCGTTGTTCAAAGACAAATCGTATGTACCCCATGTGACCAAGTTGAAGAAACTTATAATGAACGAGCTCCAAAAAATACCTTATTCATGTCATATTGGTCACTAGAAAATGATAACATCCATAAATAAATTATATTATTGGTCAGGAGTGAAGAAGGAAATACCTGAATATATTGTTGGGTACTTGAAATTCCAAAAAGTCAAAGTAAAATGCAAACATCCAACAAGATTACTGCAACAAAATCCAATCCTTGAGTAGAAATGGGAAGTCATATCCATGGAATTTATCACGTGATTGTCCAAAACACCTAAACAACATGATGCCATTATGGTGGTAGTGGAAAAATTGTGCAAGACAACTCATTTTATAGTTGTTAAGTTCACCCACAAATCTATTGGCATAACTCATATTTTTATGAAAAACATATTCAAATTACATTATACCTAAGAATATCATTTCAGATCAGGGTACCAAGTTCAATTTAATTTTGGAAAACATTGTTTGTGGGATTTGGGACTTAGCTATCTTTTAGCACAACCTGTCATCCTCAAACAAACGATCAATCTGAAGGGTAAATAAAATCCTAGAAGACATGTTGAGGATGCATGTCATACATCAACCAAAGAGGTGGGAAGAATTCATACCATTAGTGGAATTTTCATATAAAAATGGGTACTAAGAGTCAGTGAATATTAGTCCTTTTTAGGCAATGTATGGTAAAAAAAATGCAATATCCCCATTAGCTGAGATGACCCAATGAATAATGTAAATGTCTTCATAGTGGGTTCACATGAGTCCCTGGATTTTGAGCAGCTCAATGGTAATTCTATCCTCCTAGATGAGGAACATAACTCTTACACCCTGATTTGCTTTCTTCTTCAAAAGTTCACCTAATGTCACACCTTCTACACTAGGAATCATCCATGTCCCTCAAAGTTTAATATTGGCATTTATAGATCATCCGGCAATATATATGAATTTATTGTCTCCGTCAACGTACTAGTACAATTCCTCCTACAGCCTTGGAGGCATCTATAAGGTGCACTCCTCACCATGACATAGTTCAATCCTGGGACGATAGTCATTCCAAAAAAACTGACGTGGTTGTAGGCTCTATTTACAAACCAATTCTTTATACCTTGCTCCATTTATTTGGATCACAAGAATAATGAAGTCAAAATATTTTGCATGGAATGCAGTTCCAACATTTATCAAAGTTGTCTCTTCTCCCTTTGTTCACATCACCTTCTACAGGTTTAGAGGTATGGCTATTATAAGTTATTCAGCTCCAACACATGTAGAAGCTAATATATTTTTCTCTGGTATGGACACGTTACCCACAAAAAGTGGTTGACCCATTAGGAGAAATTTTTCTCCCATCATCTCTTCCAATCAACCAACCAACAACCCCTAATAGCCACAACTAGTTTATGACAATGTGTCATTCATATATCCACCACCTACATCAATCATATGTTTCCTCACCCATCTCAAAAAAGTACATGTTGGAATGTCAGCTTCCAATCTATAGGTTTTAACCTTGTATAGAAATCACCTACAGATGAATTCTAAAAACAGAAAATAAACAATGACGAGAATATAAACAAATACACAAAGATTTCCCCTGGAACCCAAAACTGGGACTACCAGATTGATTTTTCATTATGTTTCTTTCAATGTTACAATACATATATATACATGTTGAAGCATTCATAAGCCCCAATCCATTAACCCATGATTAGAACATAACCATAGTTCCCTTGTCCAGATCAACAAAATACCACGGGCAGAAAACCATCATGCCCAAAACCATGTGCAAAACCCATGTACAAAACCATAGGTAGGTTCACCCACCTAATATAGGGTACAAAAGAATTTCTCGAGGCATTGCCACAAACCCCGTGCAAGGGGGCTACCGCCCCCCTAAAACTCTCCAAAAAGCGGGGATGCGCCCGACACAATGAAAAAGGGGGGATAATGTCTCCCCATGTGTGACTATTCATGGAAAGAATATAATACACACCCAACATTCTCCCACTTGTTGTTTTCTTTTCCACACAGGGGGTCACAGGAGAGCTTAGTCATTAGTCTAGCCCTGCAGCACCCATTATTTCTCTACTCCAAGAAAACTTCTTAGTGCTCGCAAACTTCGTCAATGCATCTACAACACTCTTCAAAGTGTCCACCTTTATTAGCACCACTTTTTGTCCTCAACCATATCCCTTACAAAGTGATATTGAACATCAATGTTCTTTGTCTCTGAATGATGAGCAGGGTTCTTTTCCAAACAAATTTCACTTTGGCTATGATAGTCTATCCTTATAACTCACAATACTGACCCCATACTTGAACACAACCTTTGAAAATGTATTCTTTCTCTGTAGTGGAAAGTGCCACTACAGACCATCTCTTGCTCATCTAACTGATTGCACCTCCAAATATGTTAAACACATACCCACTTGTATATATTCTCTGATCTAGATCTCCAGCCCAGTCTACATCAACAAATCCACGAATGTCCAAAACTCTATCCAATCCTAGTATTCCTTGGTAGCACAAACCATAATCACTAGTGCCACACAAATACCTGAAACCCACTTCACTGTTGTCCAAGGCTCCTTCCCTGGTTTGACATAAACTTGCTCAATACTCCCACTACATGTGCAATGTCTGGTCTAGTACAAACCATTACATACATCAGGCTACCAATTGCACTTGCGTATGGAACACTGGACATGTCCTCTTCCTCTTCTTGTGTCTTGGGACACTGTTCAACATATAAATTACACCTACAGGAATAGGAACATTCACCAATTTAGTATCCTACATGTTAAACCTCTACAATATTGTCTTGACATAATTCCTTTGGTTTAACCAGAGCTTCCTCTTTACCTAATCTAATTTAATTTCCATGCCCAAAATATAGTTTTCAACACCAAGCTCCTCATGTGGAGTCTTATCCTCCAACGCTGATGAAGGTGATCTATTAACCATATAACATGCAGTCTCCATCACCTCTACCCAAAATTCCTATCCTAACCCAACACCACTTAGCATGCTTCTTACATTTTCCATCAACGTCCTATTTGTTCTTTATGCAAATCCATTTTGTTGAGGTGTGTATGGCATAGTATTCTATCATTCTATACCATACTTCTTACAAAACTCTTCACATTCCTTCTTGCGAAACTCTCCACCATTATATGTCCTCGTCACCTTTATCTTTTTCCCTGTCTGGATTTCCACTAGAGCCTTAAATTCTTTAAACCTATCAAAGACTTCAGATTTATTCCTAAGGAAATATATCCACGTATTCCTTGAGAATTCATATATAAATGATACATAGTACACAAATGTACCTAGTGATGGAACTAACACAAGTACAAACACATGATTGTGCACAAGCTTTAATATCCCTTTCGCCCTCTTAGCACCAGAGGGGAAACTCACCCAATTCTACTTCCCATATACACAATGTTCATAGAAATCGAAATCCAAAGAGAAATTAGACATACCTTCTACCATACCATTACCATGAAGTATTTGAAGGCCCTTCTCTCCAATATGTCCAAGCCTTTGATGCCATAAAATGGTCTTTTCTCAAGAGACCACTAGATTTTCTACTTCACTTTCAGGAACCATAGAATTGTTGCACCCATCAATAACAATACTACCCAAAAGCTCGTATAGAGTTCTAATTTGAACTCCCCACATCAATATTAGTGCTCCTCGAACCATCTTGCAAGTTTCTTTCTCGAACACTGTTTTTACACCTACAAATCATATTCCTAGCCAATGCAGGAATAAGCAGACACCTAAAAGTGTTCTAATCTTTCCAACTTGTAACTTCATCTTGAATTTTCTACATCTAAAAATTCTAGCCTTCCTATCATCCCCTAAGAATACATCACCACCATCATATTTCTCATACTCGCAAAACCACCCCCTATGTGGAGTGAAGTGAAAGGATGCACCTGAGTTAATCAATCATGCCTCATGATCTACATGTGTACTTGAAGAAGAAGCCAAGTACACATCCCCACCTTCATCTGAGGTGGTTTTCATCTCTGCAAAAGGAGCATCATCATATCCCTTTCCTTTCTCAGGAGCTTTAGATTTATAGTCCTTTTTTAAATGCCCTTCCTTTCCGCATTTCCAACACACCTTTACAAGTTTTCCTGGAGATTTAGATCTCCCTCTAGATTTAGATCTCCCACTCAAGTAATTATTTTTATTTCTATTCTGGGACTATCCTCGTATAGACAAGGTATCTCCATTATGGCCTCCAAATTTTTATGTCTCATCTCCTCTGACAATAAGGATGAGACTATTTCGTCAAACTTTAAGGTAGTTGTATTGCTACCTATTGCAACAACCAAACTATCCCACGAATCTAGTAGAGAACACAATAAACTGATGCACTTATCTTCATCTAAAGTTTTAATATCAATAGGTAACAACTGGCTTACCATAGTGTTAAAGGCGTTCAGATGCTCTGTCACTAAGTCTCCATCCTTCATCCTCAGGTTATACATCGTTTTCTGTAGGACCAATTTGTTCACCAAAGACTTAGATTAGTAAAAATTCCCTAACTTGTCTGATAAATACTTCATCATAACTTCCCCTAATATATTCAACAATACTAAATCTGAGATACATATCCATATTGTGCTCTTTGCTTTTTGATCCTACTTCACCCAGTATTCAGCTAACATTGTTGTTGGTTTAGTATCCGGATCTACTACAATCCTCTAATCTTTATCCACCAACAGATACTCCATCTTGGTTTTCCACAAATCAAAACTATGACTATTAATTCTCGATCTCTATCTTTCCACTACTCGCCTCCTTTCACCACAAGAATTGATCCCACAGATCTCCAACTGAACAAGTTCTACCACAAGCTTGAGCGAAACCCCTCAATAGCAAAGGCATCCCCTTGAAGCCAAAACAACTCTGATACCAAATGTAGGTCATAACCCTGTACATAAATTACCTGCAGATGAGTTCTAAAAACATAAAATAAACAATGACAAGAATATAAAACAAATACACAAATATTTCCCCTAGATCCTAAAACTTGGACTACCACATTGAATTTTCATTATGTTCCTTTCATTGTTACAATACATATATATACATGCTGAAGCATTCATAAACCCCAACCCATTAACCGAAGATTAGAACATTAGCGTAGTTCCCTTGACTGAATCTACAAAATACCATGGGCATAAAACCATCATGCCCAAAACCATGTCCAAAACCCATGCACAAAACCATAGTTAGGTTCGCCCACCTAATATAGGGTCCAAAAAAAAAATTCCAGGGCACTACCCTGGACCCCATGCAGGAGGGCTATCGCCCCCCCAAAATCCCCCAACTACGGGAGTGCACCCCCCCAATGACCCCCTTGCTGCACCCGACACAACGAACAAATGGGTTTGCTTCCCCATTGTGCATGCGACTATTCATGGAAAGAATATAACACACACCCAACATAATCAAAAGGTACATTATTCATTTTGTAATCGAGTGGTTATGATTATTTTTAATTGTATATTTGACATTGATTCCGGGGTACCTTGGAAGAAAGAGGGGTTTTTATTATGGTCTTATTCACTCACCTTAAATGGGGGTTAATCTTTCGTCCTAGTCTAATGGGACCTCCCCTAATGGCCCAATGGGTATAGGAGAGGCACTACTTGGGAGACCCTGAGTGAGATAGCGTAGTCTCATCTCTCCCTATTCCATACTTACCATTTTCCATCTTACATTATAAACCCTATATTCCACCTCCCTTCTTTATAGTTCCACTGTCCATTGGTTCTATGGGATTTGGCACCATACATGCTCATACTTGTGTAGGGCCCGAAACATGGCCTTAAGAGGTTGATGTAGTTAAAATAAAAATAAAAAACATATGATGGCCACAAGAAAAAACAAAATAAGGTCAAAATGAAAAAATTGGTTGGGACATACATATTAGCATGTGGGACAAATCCTACCATGATATTATACAACCAACTCACAAAATAGAAGAAAAGATAGATCAACACCTTCAAAATCAGCCTCTTCGAGGGGGAAAGCTCCTTTACATTACACAAATGAACAATTCTTGGATGAATCAAA
Source organism: Pinus taeda (assembly GCA_000404065.3). Classification (NCBI taxonomy): domain Eukaryota; kingdom Viridiplantae; phylum Streptophyta; class Pinopsida; order Pinales; family Pinaceae; genus Pinus; species Pinus taeda. Next base: position 181,349 of record APFE031073471.1, on the reverse strand, counting down.
TGACACAACCTCCTTTCTATAGATAGGAGCCTAAGGGGTCACAATATAATCAGAGCCAACATAACAATAATAATGTAAGGGCACCACAATAACAATAGGGGGCTTCAATAATAACAACGAGAAAATACACTAGTACTATAGGGACCTAACATGCCCATTTCCTTCAAAAAAAGCATTGTACTTAATGTTTGAGTAGTTATGGATGCTTTTGTATAAAATTCTCATCCTCCCATGTGGAATATTTTGCGGGTAAGTTCTTCCACTTGATGAGATACTCTAAAATTGATCGATTTCGTAATTGTCGAGTTCTTGTTTCTATGGCTACTTCGGGTTCCAATATGATTTTTAATTTCTCTTCAAGTTCTGGAAATATTTTTTGAACTGGGAACTTGTCACCTATAAGCTTCTTTAAGCATGAAACATGGAAAACTGGGTGCACTTTGGAAGATGTAGGAAGCTCCAATTTGTATGCCATAATACCAATTTTTTGCAACACCTTGTAAGGACCATAATACTTTGGTGATAATTTATTATCCTTCTTAGCTTGCTTGAGGGAAATTTGTTTGTATGGTTGTAGTCATAAAACTACCCAGTCGCCTAAATCAAAACTTCTTTCACTGTGATGTTGATCTGCCTGTTGTTTCATTCTATTTTGTGCTAAAATGATGTTATCCTTTAAGAGTTGGAGAACTTGTTTTTGATGCTCTATGTGATCTTCCACTACTTGAACCTTAGAATTTTATCTTAAATATGACATGATGGATGGTGGATGATATCCATAAAGTGCCATAAATGGGCTCATTTTTGCTGCAGTATGGAAGGAAGTGTTATACCACCATTTAGACAGAGGCAACCATTTGACCATTGTGTTTGTTTATTAGATACAAAGGAACGAAGATATCCTTAAAAACATATAGTTATGACAATTTTCTTAAGGTCACCTATTTTGGATGTGATTCAGGAGCCTACAAAAACCCTAAGTTCCTTGGATCATATCTCCAAAAATATAGCAAGACAAGATCTGAAAGTTGGACTCAAGGTTCAACGCGATTTTAGCTCAAATCGGTTTTTTTTAGCTTCTGAAACGTCGCAAAAAAAATGCTATAGCGCAAATGCCACGATGACCTGTTTGGCGCAACAAAACCCTAAAATCCAAAGCTTTGATACCAAATTTTATTCAACCAGCTCACAAAATAGAAGAAAAGATAGATCAACGCCTTCAAAATCAACCTTTTCGAGGGGGAAACCTCCTTTACATTACACAAATGAAGATTTCTTGGATGATTCAAATGACACAACCTCCTTTCTATATATAGGAGTCTAAGGGGTCACAATATAATCAGAGCCGACATAACAATAATAATGTAAGGGCACCATAATAACAATAGGGGTCTACACTAATAACAATGAGAGAATACACTAGTATTATAGTGACCTAACACATGAGCTCTACCTCACTCACTATGGCCATCACTCGATTCCTAAGCATATGTTGCTCTTCATATTATGAGAAAGAAACCTTGCACGTCTCAACCCTTGATAGGAGATGATATGCCTCATCATTAAGGGGATAACAACTACTATACATCATACAAATAAATCTCTAACCCATTGAGCTACGAGCAGTAATATAAAGAAAAATCAAGAAAAAGTAAAAGGTTCATAAGAGGGATGGAAAAACAAAGGTTGAGTTGGTAGCTTATGCATCCACAATTTCTCCCTCCCCACATCTATATGCTCAAGATGAGGAGCCCATCATTGCTGATCACTTTGACCATGGCACATAACCATGAAGTCTTCTCCCCTCTGTTCCATCATTATTCACATGACACCTATCAATTAAGTGGTGGACCAATGACATGCCACTTCTCCTTGGGGGCTGGAAACACCTAATATGGTGGTCTATTAACCACTCCTACCTAGGGAGGTAACACCATTGTGAATTCAAATCCTTCATATTAGAAGGGAATCCTTATTCGAAGTGTCAAATTTCCCATTACTTGCAATCTTGGTTCACTTAGATGAAAATATGTTTAAAGGTACCTAATGATGTAGCTATTAGCACTAGATATTGTGTGTAATTGTTAGGTGATTCCACATCCATGGCTTTGGAAACTTAAATGGGGCCTGAGTCTTTCATAGGAGCATATTAACACCCATATGTGAGGCGTTGAGAGCCATGGGACTCCAAGCAACAACAGAGCATCACACATACTTGTGAGCAACTCCAGCACCACAATGTTCCAGCACCTAAACTCAACATGCCCCTAGTTTGCTTAGCACTATTAGAGGAATGGAAGTTGATATAGGCCTCAAAGGAGGATGGTATCATACTTTTTGACATGGGAGGGCTAGCACCACCATGAAATCCCCCAACGTTGGAGCAAAGATAGGCATTTAGACCACTTAGAGACCCATGAAACCACTTTTGTGCCCAAGATGAAAATTGGGGTCCACGGAGGAGCATTGAAAGAGACATATTGACCAACTCTTAAGAGGTAGTTTTAGAAGGATTATACTAACATATTGGCACCAAGAAGCCTCAACGCTAACTCTAAAAGGACTAACACATGCATGACATCATCATTCTCTCACCTACAACTCATACGTGTGGGCTAGCTAGAGTTGATTTTATTTATTATTTACTAGGTTGCCTTGTGACCTCGCTTCTGATTAGAACATTATTTTATTATTTTTAAGAGCATTAGGCTAAAATTAGTAATCAAACTCCTCATATAAGTAGAGGAGTCACTCATTCTTGTAAATCATTATCACAACTTGGGATTTTCAACCCTCTAGTAAATTCAACCTTCTCCTTTCTTATGGATAACTTGGATATATGAATGCACTTTAATATTTGGAGCTGATTTATTTGTATTTGGAGCTATTCTTTGGATGAATGGATGGATTCTCTTTGCTTGTTATCTTGTAAGTACACTTACTGTTGAATATCTATTTTCTTACATGTCTAATGTATGGAATAATGTTGAATCTAGGTCTTTCTCTTATCCCCTAACTTATTGAAAAATTATTAGATAGTATATAGATGATCTATTGCATGCATTAATAATATATAAAATGTGAATGAATTTCATAGTGGTGAACTTGAACTACCTCTCCCACGAAAATTTCATTATCCTTTTCATAGGTAAATGCTTGAATTTTCGTTGTTAGGGCATCAAGAATTCAACCTCCTTAGCAACTATTTGGTTGTCTTATCACATCATCGGCTCCATACTCCCAAGGGACAAGGGAATGGCCTTATTTTTTGGTGATCAAACTCATATTTTCATAAATTCTTCTCCTTTAAATTTAGACCCTTTAACACCAAATTTGTTAACTGGGGCTCGGTGTGAATCCCTAAGAAATGAGAATTTATATCATTGAAGAGCCTAAACATCAAGAGAAGGGTATTTTCCAAAAAATATATTCTTTTGATGGGAATTCACTTCAATCTTGTCCATAAATTTATTTTCACTAGTTGTTTTCCCTAACGTAAAACCCTAATCTAATCTTGCTTCAACTTAAAGGTTTGTTTGGGGGTTCCATGAGCCTTTCTCTTGTTGAAAACAATTGTTGGAAACCCTTTATCTTTTCCTTGACCTTTGGTTGCCCCAAAAATAAACAAATCAATCAAGCCCTAGGTCTTGTGTTCTCAACCCTAGGCCTCTATAGATAAAGAAAATTTCTTAACAGGATCCCTAAGTCCAAGTTGTGCATTTCTTATGGAAGGTCTCATTGAGTCACCTTGTACGCTAACCCTATCACATCCATTAGGTTAACTTCTCACATATTAGGACTCCTCCTGTCAGTGAAATTTCATAAAGAGCATGGGTTTTTGGCTATGGTTACAGTGGGCCATCACCCCATTGTTGTCACTTGGTCCAATTAGCCTTGTAGGGTGCCATTCTCCAAGGCCTGCTAGATTTTGCAATAGGATTTATGGTGTTGTTTCCAGGGACAGAGCGAATCTACCTTCATGAAATTTAAATATTTAGCTTCATCCATAATGACAAGATACAAATATTTTTTGGTGATTCCATTGGAAGAATGAAACCCTTGTTCTTCATTGACCTCCAAAATCCAATGCTTATAGGGTGGAGTAGGAATTTCTCTTTGCATTTTATATCCCCCCTAATGACTCCCCATTTGTTTTCTATGCAAGACTCAACAAAATGGATCCTTAGGATTTGCATGAGATGTTCCCTACTTTGGATGTCAAAGAAATTCCCGGATATCCAAATGGGTGGGATGCAAAGTATATGAAGAAAGTCACGAAATTCCATGATGGTCCTTCTTTAGTTGGGGATCGTGTTGTCAATTTTTTCATGTATACCTCAGAGATCAACATGGTTCATGAGGATGCTCTCATGTTTCTATTCATTAATTCCTTTGGGGAAGGGTTGTGGCCACAATCACCACCCTATTAAAACATGCTCTGGTAGCAAATTTGAATGGGTCCCCTATGAGCTTAATCTTTCACTCCCCCCCCCCCCTTTTTTTTTTTTTTTTTTTATCTCAAGGGTTTTAACTTTGTGTCTAGTCAAATCCTCAATTCTTAATGGTCAAGACCCCCCTTTAATAAATCTCTACTGCATGATTCATCCACAACATAGTCTTGCCCTTCATTCATATCTTTCATCAGGACTCTTTCAAAACCTCATAAATGTTCATGATGCCCTATGCCCACACATATAATCGCCCCACTCTTTACCCCTCAAAACCTTCCATTTCATCTTTATTCCCATTATAACTCTTTTTGCTTTGCAAAGCATGCATAACATGCCCTTTCCGCTTCCCGTAATCAACATTAATACATAATGTGCACCACTATACACCAGACCTGACGACACTGTTAACCATAACACATTTATATTTCAGGTCCGGAGCCCCATCACATATCGCAATTAGTAGGTCCAAGGCCTGTATATAGGGCACACCACGATCTATCGAACCCACCAGGATCATTAACCACAACACATATATATATCGGGTCCATCGTTGCATCGCTTATTGCAATCAATGGAGTCCATGACATATACATAAGCATGATGTGATGTGGCAGACCCGCCAATGTTATGAACTGCAACGCATATATATATCGGGTCTGCTCCCCAATTTCAAGTCGCAATTGGTGAAGCCCAGGCTTATACATAAAATCGCGATGCGATGTGGCAGACCTGATTAATACTTTAGACCCAGATGCATAATATTTCAAGTTCGACCTTATGGCTTGGCCGTGGGTTTTCCTATGTTTTCCCGTGTATTTAGATAAAGTGCTGGGGTCCCGGTTTTCAAAGGGAAGTCTTATATTGTGGACACGCCGACATTATCAACCACGACACATATATGTGTCAAGTCCAGCCTATCGCAAAGTGCAATCGACAGAGCCCAAAGCTTAAACATAAGGCATGACGCGATTAGTGGACCTGATAGGGTATAAGTTCCTGTTTATAATATTTCAAGCTCGTGCTTCGGATCTGGTTCTATGTTATGTGACGATTTTCAATGTAAATCGAGGTTATGCTTGCAGGACTTAATCATTGCGTGAATTAAAAAATAGGGGCTGATTCTTTCACATTTGTTCCTTTTGATGTTATAAACGTTTAATGAAGGCAAGACTTATGTTTTTTAAGCATTTCTACCATATTTTCATAAGCATAGCTGATTTTTGTTATCTCTACAGGCAAGGATTGAGAGAAGGCAAGCGAGTTCGAATAATGGATGTATGAGCATCAAGTATGGCTCCAGATAAAGATGCATGAGTGGACCCAAAGAGTTTATCTATGCGGATATGTTTTATTTAAAGATTTGGCTTTAGGCGCTGGCGGCCATGTTTCCATGTGTTACTTGTGTGTTCTGAAGGTTATGCGGTCTCAGGCCTTATCATGAAAAAATGACACGCATACCTCCTCCATTCAATCGACATCTATTCATTTCCCCAGGAAATGAAATGCTCCAGCAATTGTGGCCTTTACATGTCAACGGTTACACCGACTGTTCTACGATTGTATATTCTAATTTGTAAATTGAAAAGAAGAGGGAGGTGAAAGGTTAAGGGAAGATGGAGGGTCAGTTCCTTCTGCATAAATATTACCTTTGGAGATGAAGGGAGACTTTTTTTTGGGGGAGAACAACTTTTGATTTATTGTGAATAAAGAAGAATGTTTGGTCAAGAAGGAGCCTGTTGTTTCATATTCATTTTCCTCTTCTTTCATGTATTTAGAATCAGTGTGTTGTTGTTGGCATAAAGATAAATATGTTTTTCTTTGTGCATATTGATAACATACAGTTCATGGTTATTCCTAGTTATTCGAATGTAATTCAATATCATGGTTAACTCATGAAAGGTTGTTGATTCGAAACTTTGTTAAACATCAGTTGCAAGTGTTATTTGTATAGAAAGGAATGTGTATTCCTGTATAAGTAATTGGATTACAATTAGGATTTAATACAACCTTGTTCTTATGTGAACTACTAATTGATTCATTTGGACTTGGAATCTATATATATGATGTTTAACCTCTTTTCTTGTTACGTTCCTGTAGGATAGATTAGAATAACTAGGATTATCATAAGTAGTTAAAATTAGTGTAGACATGATTTGATACTTATAGGTTAGCTGTTTCTGTTTGTTGATTTAATTGAAGTCTTCCCCTAAGAAGCAATCCTTCAACACATATATCCATTTACAGGATCCTTTAAAACCCGTCGGAACTAGCCATTCCAAACGAAAGTAGATCTAATTGGGGTTTGCAATCGGGCTAGTTCCTCTTGTTGGCATAGCAAAAACTCGCCCTGTCAGCAAAATTGGCGCTATAAGGAGGGCCTGAACTATTGTCCACAACTTTTTATGATTTCATCTACAAATGTCACGCATGAACTCAAAAAGATTAATGCATGGATCGTGAAGGTCGAAAAGACCCTTCCTCCCATTTGGAAAAGCCTCATTTCGAAGAAGAGACACTATGGGAGTATCATGTGACTTAGAAACAACCAGTTAGAATACTTACTCAAGATTATGCTCGTTCCCTCTCTCATCTACCCATCTTTCACTCTTTACCTCTGACAAATAAAAGAAAGCCAAGGATCTGTTCCATAAACGAAGAGACATTTGCAGCCCCGTCTCTTGAAGATATTTTGCTAGAGTCCTTGCAAAGTATCGACACTCCCTGGGAAGAAATTCCTAAAGATCCACTCTCTGAAGGTAATCCCTGGCCCGATTTGGGAAATCCTAATAAAGAAAGCCTCGAAGAAACCTTCAACTAGAACATCCCTATCCACAATATGGCTAACGTTCCTCTTCCAGGTGGGAACCAACTTCAACTGGATGGGAACCAACTCTCACCTCCTTCGGGAGCACTCCCTCCCTAGCTCACTCAGGATGTCGTAGCGGTACCTGGGCAGCAGCATCCCTTACCCAAGAATGTAGAAAGAGTGCTGCCTAAATTCGACCCTGAGTGGGGAGACACCGATGATAACCATATTCACTCTTTCTTCCTGGCCATGCGCATGCTGGGGGTAGCTGATGAAGATATAGTATGTTGCCTATTCCATTTTACTCTGATTGGTGCAGCCTCTACATGGTACTTTAGCTTGAGAATAGGATCGATCACCTCGTGGGCTGCCTTTCAATAGGCCTTTTTAGGTAAATATGGCGATGAAAAAATACCTGCGGCCTTAGTTTTAGAACTATCCCATTTGAAAATGGAAACCAAAGAAAAGGTCAAGGATTTTAACATTCGGTTCAACACTTTATTTAATAGAATCTCGGCTAACGCTAGACCTACTGAGGAGGTGCTCATGGAATTCTACATCACTACTCTCCCTATCCCTACTGCGATGTGGGTCAAAAGGAGTAATGTACAAACCTTACAGGGTGCTATTGATGAAGCAGTAAAAGCCGAGAATGAAATGATCAGTCTCACAGCATGTCATCATAGAACCGGAGAAAAGAAAGCCTCTCAAGTATCCAAGAATAATAATGGGAGTGATAATAAAGGGGCTTAAATCAAAGAAAAGGATACCACAAATGTAGAAGGTTCACATCAGATCATTAAGAAGTTGACAAACACAGTCATCGATATGAAAAGGAATTTTGGAGAGATTAGAAGGGGGAGTGGAGGAGAGTATAACAACAGAAAATCATTGAAACCTTACTATAGAATTTTCTAGAATTTTTCCTACAAATCAGCTAGCTTTGATACCATGTAGAACTTTTTCTACAAATCAGCTAGCTCTGATACCATGTAGAGATTTCCCACCTGTAGATCAACCTAGTAATGCAATGTACTAAAGCAAAACACTTGATCTACTTCTACAACCAATTTAGCAGAAGCTTAATCAACCACGAGCAACATCAATAAGAACACAAATAACTGATAAGAAGGAATCAATCACACATAACACAGAAGAATTTACTGGGGGAAAGCACCTGCCTAAAACCCCATCTCTGTATTATCATACAAGTGGAAATATAGTCCGGATTACACAAAGCCTTAGCTTGGAAGCTATCCATCTCTCAGTACAATCCCTCTACTGCTATAGACAATCAAAGGTTTCTCACAAACCTTCTCCTCTATCCTCCAAGCCTCCTATTTCCTTGTGCAGTTTCCTTGGGGTCCAATGCTGCCACTTGTGTGAACTGGCCTCTTCACACACTCACTAACCTCTGATCTAACTACACAGACTTGAAGGAGATAAATCCTCATCATGGATGAGTTTCCTTTATAGGAAAAACATTCATCCTACTGATAGTACACTATCCCACATCTGATCTCAACTGGGTCTCTGATAGAACTGACATGCATCAGTTATCCATGAGTGAATACATAGTTATCTGAAAATAACAGTTGTCACATGCATGCAAGCATCAACAAACTGTATCTCATTAATTTAACAACTTGTTAAATTATTCTAACTGAACTTGACTAGGTTAAACTAAGTCAACTGATCCTCTCAATATAGAACTCATCCTTAATTCCTCAATCAGTAGAGCAAATCAAGGACACATTCCCCAATTAGTGGAGAAATAATTGCATGTTCTCACAAATACTTCAAGTTTGATTTTCCTTAACTAATTAACTCATGGAGAATTAATTAATTAATATTCAAATCGTTGTTAAGACCAAATTCGAATTTTACTTCCTATTTTAGTCCAGGGACTAACTAAAAATAGGAATCCACCTTAAACTGCTAAAAATAGAAGTTCTATTTTTAGCACTTCCATTTTTTATTCCCTATTGCCCAATCCAGCACTAGTACCCAAACTGTTATTTTTAGCAGTGCTATTTTTAACACATCTATTTTTAGCAATCTCTTGCTGCCACTTTTCAACCCTCCCTCTCAACAAGAAAGGCTTCCTCTTGAACCCGATCCTATACCTCTGGAATGTTCTGCATGCAACACATCTACCAAGTGTGGTTGCTCCAACAACTCTCGGAACAAAAGAAAAAACTCCCAACTGACCTCTCTATTGGGCTAGAAACATACTCTGATGCTGAAGCTCTACCTGCTGCTGACAAGTGCTCCCTCTTGACCTTTGCACTACTGCAACATCTCCATGCATCTCGCACCGTTGCACTCTTCTCTGTGCTACCCTGCACTATGCAACACACTTGTGCCTCTCACATTGCTGCACCCTGCATGCTCTGTGCTATCCTGGGATTCCCTGCACTGTAGCTCTCTACCGCTCCATCCGCATCTGTCTCTACCCAGTCAGTCAGTTCTTCTACTGCTCATCGGGGATTTTGTAGCAAATTCAAATCAAAGAGGTTGGGTACCTCAAGGATCCTACCCCTATTCCTTGGGACGATCACTCCACATCGCCCCACCTCCTACCTGGAGGTATGCCTGCATGTGATCCCTCTACCCACCTAGCTCAAAGTTTCCCCCTACTGGAGGTCTCTGCATGAGTAGATGTCTCCACTCGATCTCCTCTCAGCTTCCCTTCTTGTGGCTGCTCCACAACCTCCTGAAGCTGCTGCACCAATCGTGGCTCCTCCACAATTGTCTGAGACGTCTTCTGGCTCTGCATGTTGAGAGGTAATTTACTCTCCCTCTCAACCACCAAGTATCTAACCTTTTCCTTGCTCCTTAAGGCTTTGCATGCATCTTGTACCTCAAGTGCATACAGGTTCTTGGCTAGCACACCAATCTATTTTCATTTTCCCGCCATCACGAAATTTTCTAGAAAAAAAGTTGATTTTAAATCAGCAATATCTCCCTCATCCAAACTCTGATTCAACCTTTTTTTTCTTTTTTTTTGGGTATTTTTCCGTAAGGAATCCAAATCTGATATTTATTTCTGAAAATTTTGTACTTAAATGTTTAGATCTACTCTGCAAACTCTCGGCCTCAAACTCAAAACTTTGAAATCTCCTCTCAGTATATTGTTCTCTCCTTGATCACCTGTGCTCCAATACCATGTAGAATTTTCTAGAATTTTTCCTACAAATCAGCTAGCATTGATACCATGTAGAACTTTTTCTACAAATCAGCTAGCTCTAATACCATGTAGAAATTTCCCACCTGTACATCAACCTGGTAATGCAATGTACTAAAGCAAAACACTTGATCTACTTCTACAACCAATTTAGTGGAAGCTTAATCAACCATGAGCAACATCAATAAGAACACATATAATTGATAAGAAGGAATCAATCACACATAACACAGAAGGATTTATCCAAGGAAAACGCCTACCTAAAACCCCATCTCTATATTATCATACAAGTGGAAATATAGTCTGGATTACACAAAGCCTTAGCTCAAAAGCTATCGAGCTCTCAGTACAATCCCTCCTACTCCTAGACAGTCAAAGGCTTCTTACAAACCTTCTCCTCAGCACTCCAAGCCTCCTATTTCCTTGTGCAGTTTCCTTGGGGTCCAGTGCTGCCACCTGTGTGAATTGGCCTCTTCATACACTCACTAACCTCTGATCTAACTGCACAAACTTGAAGGAGATAAATCCTCATCATGGATGAGTTTCCTTTATAGGAAAAATATTCATCCAACTGATAGTACATTGTCCCACATCTGATCTCAACTAGGTCTCTGACAGAACTGACATGCATCAGTTATCCATGAGTGAATACACAATTATCTGAAAATAACAGTTGTCACATGCATGCAAGCATCAACAAACTGTATCTCATTAATTTAACAACTTGTTAAATTAATATAATTGAACTTGACTAAGTTAAACTAAGTCAACTGATCCTCTCAATATAGAACTCATCCTTAATTCCTCAATCAGTGGAGAAAATCAATGACACATTCCCCAATTAGTGGAGAAATTATTGTATGTTCTCACAAAGACTTCAAGTTTGATTTTCCTTAACTAATTAACTCATGGAGAATTAATTAATTAATATTCAAACTACTGGTAAGACAAAATTCGAATTTTACTTCCTATTTTAGAGTAGGGACTGTATAAAAATAGGAATCCAACTTGAACTGCTGAAAATAAAACTTATGTTTTTAGCATTTACATTTTTCATTCCCGGTTGCCTAATCCAGCACTGATGCCCAAACTACTATTTTTTGCAGTGCTATTTTTAGCACTTCTATTCTTAGTAATTTCTTGTTGCCAATTTTCAACAATCACGACGTGGACTATAATCTCACAACAGATGGCTTGGTCAGATTTAGGGATGGGATATATGTGGCAGAGAACAGTGATCTCAAGAATTTTATCATGAGGGAATTTCAACCTAATCCTTATTTAGGTCACGTGGGATATTAGAAGATGTTGACAACAATGAAGATGTTTTACTATTGGCAAAATTTGAAGAGAGAAGTGGAGACATTTGTGGCTAGATGCTTAGATTGTCAACAGGTAAAGGTAAAGTGTAAGAAACCAGGCAAATTACTTTAGCCCATTTCGATTCCAGAGTGGAAGTGTGAGGTCATTTCCATAGATTTCATTAAATGGTTGTTGATGGCATCTAGAAAACATAATTATATCATTGTTTTGTGGACATGTTAACTAAGGTAGGGCACTTCCTTGCAGTGAAGTCTACATATTCAACTAATGATGTAGCATAGGTTTTCATTATAGATGTAGTGAGGCTGCATGGTGTCCCAATGAATATGTTGTTAGACAGGAATGATAAGTTCACTTCTATGTTTTGGAAACAATTATTTGCACTTTTGGGTACAAAGTTGGCCTTCAATACAACGTATTAGTCGTAGAAATATGGACATACATAGAGGGTTAATAGGGTATTGGAGGACATGTTGAGGATGTATGTCGTGCATCAACAATAGAAGTTGGAAGAGTATCTTTCTCTAGTTTATTTCACTTTGAAAAAGAGGTATCAAGTGTATTTGAGGATGAAACACATTTCATTAAAATTGGAAAAACTATATTACAAGGAGATAAGTAGAATTGAGTCTCTTACTTATTTTGAAATTCTATATCCACTATATAATTCCAAATGTAATGAAATATGTGTCTGCTTGAGGAATTCTATGGGTGGAGTTGTAATACTCACATCCGTTGGAGTGATCTAGTTAATGAGGTGTTGATTGGACTAGACATGTTGGCATAGATGGAACAAGAAATGAAGGTAACCAAGAAGAATATGAAGACAACACAAGATAGACAGAAAAGTTATACTGATCAAAACAAGTTGTTTAAGGAGTTTCAGGTTGGGGAAAAAGTGTACTTACACATCAAGCCTAAGAAGAGATCCTCGAGGATTGGATCATGTGCCAATATGGAACCTCAGTTTTGTGGACCTTTCAATATTCTTGAGAGGATTGGACCAGTATCCTATTGATTGGCATTACCTCTGATAGTGAAATTCCATGATGTTTTCCATGTGTCATTGCTTAAGAAGTATGTTAAAGATGTTGATCATGTGATTAACTAGTTTGTATTGCAGGTGGAGCCAGAAGGAGAATTCCATCTGGAACCTCGGTGCATTTTGCAGAGAAAGATGCTCATGCTTCGGAACCGAGCAATTGAGTAGGTTAAAGTGAAATGGATGCACTTTGGGCTTGAGGAAGCTACATGGGACATGATATATTGGATGCAAGTTATGCATCCTTCTCTATTCGTGGGTTGAACGAATGTTTTTGTTATATGCTTTGGTATGATGTTTGAGAATATGTATATATGTATATGGATGTAAATACTGCCATGAGTTGTGTTATAAAGCTCCAATAAGAGATATGGGTGTCATGTCGTTATGGTTGGTATGTTGTTATGTTGTAATGGTGGTTATGTTGGTTTGGTTTTAGTATGTTTATTATTGTAAATAATGCAACGAGATAAGTTATAAAGCTCCATGGGAAGTATGTTTTTCTTACATAAGTCTTACAAGTTGTAAGTGTCATTGAACACCGAGCATGGTGTTCCCCTAAGGGGGAGATTTTATAACAACACTAGTGAAAATGCTATGTAATAAAGTTAATAAAGGAAAAATAATCACCATGCTCATGGGACACATATTCCAAGTTGAATGTTGGGAAAAAACATAGTGATGGGGATCACGTTTGATTAATTAATGTTTAAGGAAATTGGCAAAGGTAATGATAAAGGATTTGGAAAGGTATGAGACATTGATTGACATTTTATTTACGAAAATGATGAAATTAGGAGAAAAGGAAGGTGAAAGGTCACAAGTTGCATGTGAAGAGAAAAATGAAGGAAAATAATGGAAAATTGAATAAAATAGAGGCCTCATTAATAAAAAGGATTTTGAGGATCAGTTTGTAACATTTTTCAGTTTAGCTTTGGAGCTCTCTCTCATTCTCTCTCTCATACACTTGGATGCTTACCATTTTTCTTGGAGCACTCTTGGAGGAGTGTGGCATACTTGGATTTTTAGAGCAAGAAGCTAAAGGAAGAGTAGGAAAGTGAAAGAGGAAATCGAGATCAATAACTACAATGGGTCGTGCTTGCATGTACCGAGTTGCATGTATGATTTCATTGCTAGTTTTGGCATACATGTCATATGCATGTGGTTTCTTGGTTATGATCTGTCATTGGCATGGAGAAATTCCTAGATTGATTGTGGATTTTCTTGCCTTGCTATTCCTTGGATAGCCATGGTGTTGTGGGTTTCTTTATTTTTATTTTTTGGTTGACTATCATATTCCTTTGGTTGTGGGTTGATTTATTAGTTCCTGGAGTGTTGGTTGGACAAGTGCTCTGGAGCCATGTAAGAACTTGGGTTGAGTTACTAGTCGTAGAGCCTTGGCTGGACAAACACTCTAGATCCCTTGGTGGGTTAAGTTACTAGTCTTGGAGCCTTGGTCGGACAAATTCTCTAGAGCTCGACAACGACTGTTGGTTGAGTTACTAATCCTAGAGGCTTGGTTGGAACAAACTATCACGAGCCCTGGACAACTTGGGTGGAGACCAATCTGGTGATTGTTAGTGATGTCTAATCATGAGGTGGAATCACTAGTTGAGGGTTGAAGTGGTTTGGCCTCTGGAAGCCCTGGTTCGTTTTTGTTGGATGTGTTTCATGAAATCCCACATTCATGCTTGGAATATGGCACGGGGGTGACTAACTGAAAGATAGATTTTGTTCAACCTAGTTTACGGTGGGGTGGTTCGTGGAAGTCCTAGACCTAGTTTCAATTTGCATATGTTAGTAAGAGATTCTTTCCTCTTTTATTTTATGGGTAAATATACTTTTTTATACGCGATTTTTATGGCTGCTATATCCTTGTTATTTATGTTGCTTATACATTGGTTATGAGCATGTTTTATGATAGTGATGATGTATGGCTCTCATCATGTTTTGATTTGTAAATGAATGAACGATCAATATATGACCTAATAGATTATAATGCAGCTAATGTGATAAGGAATCAATTCTTCTTAGAGATTCTTAGATAAGTACGAGGCCCCTATGCTCATGTATGTCGTTATGACCTATAGAATTCATATTTGTGACATGTTTGATGAAATTCCTGTCATGGCTAGAAGGGGTCCAGTCAAGTCTTTGTTCAAGTAGTTGCATTAGTATCATTAATTCACTCTCAATTTTCATTCCTGAAGGTTTCATGGAGTTTTGGGTAGTGGATTGATTCTTGGAACTAAAATGGTGGCACAAAATTCAAGGTCACTGGCTCTGAACTAGCTGAAAAGGTCCCCGTTCTCTTGCATGCTCTTATTGCGAGAGAGAATGGAGGGTACTAGTCACATGCATGCCCATGTCATGGGAGTGAATAAGGCCCTAGTTTAGTAAAATGCTAAGTTGTCTCAGGGGTTGATCACTTGGGGAGGTTGGTTATCTCCTGAGGATTTTGTGGCATGTGTAGAAGTTCAAGTTGGTTGTGTTGTGTTTGTTCCACTTCCTTAACTATACATGGGGAGTTTAATAAGATCATCGTGGACTCTCATCACATGTTTACCCCAGCGGACCAGTTAACTTGGGCAAATGTGGGAGGAGGGTGTTACATTCATTATCAAAGCATAAGTGGTCGAATTGCTAAGTTTGGCTTCTGTGAAAAATTCCCCAAGTCCTCAATCTAAATTCAAACCCCTTGTGTTTGTTGTCTATAGTCATTGAATTGTAACCATGACTAAGGTCTCCAAAATCTCTGTTCCCACACATATATCTAGCTCCATATTTACTGAACTTGAGAATCTGTATGGAAAATATGAGAAAGACATGCTTGTGGATAATCAGTTATCAGGTTCTTTAATTTCCCTCGTGCTCAAGCATGATCTTTTATAGAGGCCATAACCAAAATTTATGGAAGCCAATCATCCATAATCAAAGATGATTTCATAGCAATACATAAGTCCACGTTGCTGAATTTGTGAAGTTTACCAGTATTCGACACTTCAGGAGTAGCAATGCAGTGTACTAAATTGCTCATCACTTGAATGCATGGGGGTTTCATCTGGCTTGAAAAGGAATACCCCATAAATTTCGGTGAAATTCAGCAATTGACATGATTATCTTCTGCATGAGACACAACCTCATCTACGTTCTAGACTACTTCCAAGTGGGGAAAGAAGATGAGTGACAAAAATTACTAAAACAAGTATGATACTCAATGAGGTGGTAAGGGAGCCCTTATTGAGATAATTAATGCTCCCACCAACAAATTCACCTTCCATAAAATTATTGGAAAAATAATGTGCCATTACTCAAAGGGAAAGTGCAGCTTGGACACCATTTTAGTGGCAAAAGCTTGTGAGAAAGACATATAGTTAAATTGGTGTAGTTATCTATTGAATGAGCTCTTCAAATATTGTGAAGATGTGTACAAAAATGAAACATATTTCATATATGGATATATTTTCATTTCCCTAGCTATGATCAAGTGGTGCCCATCGGAAGGTGTAGGAATATACAGGGTAAGTTCCTCAGACAGAACACCAGAAGGACACCGCTCACAAACAGATCACAGATCAATACACCAGTATTTTGACGTGGTTAAAACCCTCAGAGAGGGAAACAGTCCACGGCCTGCGCCAACGTGGCTACTACAGGCAATTTATTAATAAAAGAATGAAAATTTACATAAGCTTCTCTCATGCACGGTGAACCTACAAATGACCCTCCATGCGCTTTAAATAGAATTCATGGACCAATCGGGTGTCAAGCCACGGATCAAGTGTCGGTAATACCGGGGAGAGAATGAACCGTCGGATCACTACATATCGTGACCGTCGGATTGTAAGTTACAAAATGTACAACGGTAAAGAAACACACTTTACCTAACTCTATACCTAGCTCTATACTAGACCAAGTTGAACTTAACTATTTCCTATGTGTCGGAATATCCTAACATCTTGTTGGAAAATGTAACTAGGTTCGGTCTTCGTTAAATATATTTGAGTCATAATGTAATATAATTTTCAAAAGAATAAAGAAAACAATAATTATTGTTATTATTATGAATTATTAAAGCATGGGTTTCATGCTTGGGTCATCATGTTTTAGGTCAAAGTCCCCATTGAGGACTTCTAGAATTTATTCTGAGTTAATAAAGTCATTGTACTTTTAAAGAGATCCTTATTAGGCTTTTGAATCATGTAAAAAGGTTAAGTATTGAGTCAAATATGAATTATGTTGCCATCAAACCAAGCTAGCCTTAAGATGATCAAGTTGGCCTCAAAGAAGGCTATTTGACCTCACCGAAGGACTATAAATGAAGCAGTTTGAATTCCATTTAAAGCACACTCACAACAAGCTAGTTTGTTATCTCTTGAAGATGGGAAAAAGTGTGAAGTGGAGGAACGAAGGAAAATAGAGTGTGAGTTTGTTCTAAGAGAAGGAAGGAAGAAAAATCGAAATTTTGTTCCATCTATCTCTCTCTCTCCCGTGCCCTGATTTGGAAGATCGAAGTTCTCTAGTTGATGTTGTATCATGTTGCTGCATGTTGTTGTTGTTATAGGTCGAAGTTGCTGGTGTTGGAAGTTGCTACCTCAAGAAGTTGTATTGGTCCAAGATCGAAGTCCTTCAGTGAAGATCGAAAGTCTCCAAAGCTAGGTCGAAATTGTTGGGTCGAAGAAAGTGTTGCTACTGATGCCAGGTCAAGTAGAAATTGGAAGAAGGTTGACTTGGTGTGGAGGAAAGTTTGTGCCAAGGTCTAGAGTCTTCGAATATCTCAAAAATAAACTATTGAAGGAAGAATTATTGACTGGGTTTTGCCCTGCCTATGAGCCTATATCTAGTGTCCATTGATTTATGTGTTATTGCTTTGATAATTGCTTGATGAACGAAAAGAAAGAAGATATAATGAAACATAATAAGAAATCAAGAACATCGCAAGTAGTTATCAAGTATAAGAAAATATTTCTACCTTTCTGATTTTCTAACACATCTCTCTCACTTCAAAGATAATTGCCACCATCCTTACCAGTTTATGTTCTACAATGTTCTATCATTTTATTTTGCAATAAAAGTTGGGATTTCACTATATTATTATGATCTTTGTTTATTTCTTTGTGTGTGTTCCATTTCCTTTCTTGCCTTCCATTTTATTCATTGTACAACCTAGATTGATTATAATATTTTTCTTTTTGCACTTGGATTAATCACATACTACATGTTGCAACTTGTATTTTCCATCATTATTCCCATTAATTATAATAATGGATGCAAGACTAGAGTTTAGATGGGTCTCCTATTCCAAATATTATGAGGTATATTTGGGACTTAATACTAAGGATTATCCTTATTTGATGAAGGGCCCTTTGCCCATCTCAATAGAAATTGGTGCTAGAAGTAGGGCTCGAGTTTTATGGCCAATGGAGTTACTTAATCTTCACATGGTCAAACCTTTGAACTTTCAACTCATGAAACTAAACCATGTATTTTACATAACATAGGTAATAATCTTGAGCTATAAACTACTTTTCAAGATATTCCCAATTTTGAAGCTCCTCAGTCACCTCTTGAGAAATTGCATATTATCCCTGAACTTGAGATTAACGCTTTATGACATCTTACTTTACTATTTAATCAACAAATTAGTAAGTTGCCCATAACACCTTCCTTTTTCCCCGGGTAGGGCCCAACCCATAGAAGTTCCATCCAAACTCCTAAATAAGCTCTTATTAATTTCATAGAAGACCTTATTGAGCTTACCGTACAAGAGATTTGTTATACTTTTACTATCGCCTCCAAAGTGACCTCATCCTTGACCTTCTAATCATGTGTTGGAAATAATATATAGTGATATATTAAATCAATTAATAGCTAACCAAATGGGAAACAACCAACCTCACTTACCCAAATTGATGTCTTAAGGATCTCTTAACTTGGGAGGATAACTGCAAGACTTACCTAAACACTGCGAGATCATTTTACCTAAGTTTAACTGATCCAGGTGGATGTTGGTGGCCACGCACCTTTCCCATTTGGACCTCCACAACTATCTCTTTCACCTTTTTAGTTTCCTTAATTGTAGCACAGTTTACTATTTTTAGCATTTTTTCAGGTCCTAAACTTCTGGAACAGTTTTGAGACCCTAAACGACGTTTTTTTGGGAAAACTTGGAGCAACATGGGTCCTTAGACCGATGTTTCCCTCCCCAAAGTTGTAGCTCTCGAATAGATATTTCTAACAATATATTGTGCGCATCAAATGGGGATCGTATGCCAAAGTTACGACCCTGGGAAGTTGATGTGCCAATTTACCCAAACGAGGCCCACAGTTTGGCGTTTCGTCTTCAAGGGTTAGGTTTTTGGATGTTTAGGGTTTTCCATTGTTTCTCAACAATAAATAGGCCTTCGAGCCTCATTATAACACAGTTCAGAGGCATGTAGCCGCCACATCTCTTCTCAGAGATAAGCTATCATCACCTTAGCTAGTTTATTTTTGTTTCTGCTTGTAAGCATATTTTAGTATTTTACAGTACTGAAATTAAGTATTATTTATGTTGCATCTTTGTGTTTATGGTTATCTCTGTAATTTGTTGCGTTCCTGTTTAAATCTAGATCAGTGGTATCAAAGCAGTCTGCTCTTTCTCTGTCTTTCTTTGCATGTCCCCAACGAGGTCGGGATATAAGGAGTTAGGGCTTGAACTGGTCGAACCTTTGCAGGACCATCCTCGCAAATCCCGATGGCCTCCCATGACGAATGAATAGAAAGACGAGGGGGCATGAGATGCTATCAAAATCTTGCTTGAAGAAGCCCTCGAGCAACGAAGGAGCGCGATGATGGACATCTTTGCCTAGATCCTTCAGCGGCTACCCAGAGGCGACGCATCAACTTCCAATAGCTACTCTGGAAATGCCATACCCTTTAAGGTACGAGTTAATTTTGAAATCCCCATCTTCGAGGGTTAAATACACGCAGATGTCATAAATATATGGTTAAATCTGCTAGAAGGGTATTTTTCTGTTCATGATTTTTCGAGTCGGGAAAAGATTATTTTCGTTCTTCTCAAAACAACCCCCCACGTTAAGGACTGGTGGGAAACCCACTACAAGCAGAAGGATGAAAGTACGAACTCATTATTTCAGCCGCACCCACTTGGAATTCATCTTGGGATGCCATCAAGGAGCAATATTACCCTGTCAAAAGCTATTAGGACAAATACATAAAGTGGACCATGTTGCGACAGGGAAGGGACCAAGATGGGACCAAGATGTGCTAGAGTTCACAGACATTTTTCATACCCTTCGCGCACCGTTGGGTATCAAAGATTTTGAGCTACATTTGGTACTCAAATACCGCAACTACCTACACAGATACATCCAAGAAGAGATGGAGTTCTTAAACATCTCCTCACTCTGCACAGCGTATCGATATGCTGTCAAAATCGAGCAAAAGTTAAACAAAAGAAGCAAGACTTTGGATCTGAAAATCTGAAGCAAGGGAAAGGCTCACCCAATTCACAGAACCAAGGACAAAGCCAAGACAGGGTAACCCAAGACAACCCGTCGAAGCCGCAGGAAAAGAACAACACCACGAAGTCGAAGAAGGACACAGGAAAGTGGTGTGAGTTCCACAAGTGTCCCACTCATAACACAAGCGAGTGTCGGACCAAGCAATGATTGGTGGTCGAGTGGAAGGCTTCAAACTTAGATGCATGTTCTGACCCTGAGTCGGAACCCGACAAGGGGAATGGCAAAGGGAAGCAGATCATTGACACAGAGCCCAGCGCCACTGTAGCCACCGCCAAGATCTAGAAGAATGAGCTTGAAGATCCAGAGAAGGGAGAGTGTCTTTTCCACTCACAGATGTGGGTGAAGGGTTCGCTGCTGCAATTCATTATCGACAATGGCAGCCAAAAGAACCTCATTTCAGTAGAGGTTGTGAAGCAGTTGGGCCTACCAACTACACCACACCCACAGCCATATAGTATCAGGTGGCTTCACCAAGGACGAGATCTTCGAGTTCGCTAGCAATGTCGCCTTCCCTACAGCATAAAACCCTTCACAGACGAGGTATTATGTGATGTTACAACTCTAGATGTTTGTGATGTATTATTAGGCCAACCATACTTGTGGAGGCGACATGTTGTGTATGAGTCAAGGCCTCACGCTGTTATTATCTCTTTGGTTAATTCATTATACAGGACACTGGAGGTAGCCCCATCTATCGCCACCTCTTTGATCTCTGCTAAGAAAGGAAGTAAGATCATCTCCTAGACTAGGAAATTTAGTTTTTGTCTGGTTCGCTCCCAAAGTGAGGTGGAGATCGTCGCCACATCCATGACCCCCGCGAAGGGTTCCTCCACGCAGTAGCAATAGCAGAGGGATATGGTCATGAAAGAACACATGAACAACTTCTCCTCACCCACAGGGGTACCACACAAGTTTCAGGTGGGCAACAAAGTCTGGTTGCATCTGCAGAAAGAACACCTTACAAGAGCCTATCAGAAGCTTTGACCACTCCAACATGGTCCTTACACCATTACCAAGGCTGTGGGAAACAATGTTGTGGAGCACAACATTCCCCCATTCCTTCTCTTGCACCGAGTGTTCAATGTGGACCGTCGTCGACCATGTTTCCCACCATTACTGGACACATCAGAGATTACAAAACAACTCACTAGGGACTAAGTTCAACAGATGGAGGAACTCAACGCAATGGGGACCAATGCTTCCTAAGGGGGGAGGAATGATCCAGGTGGATGTTGATGGCCACCCACCTTTCCCACTTGGACCCCCACAACTATCTCTTTCAGCTTTTCAGTTTCCTTAATTGTAGCACAGTTTACTATTTTTAGCAGTTTTTCAGGTCCTGAACTTCCGTAGACATTTTGAGGCCCTAAATGACGTTTTTTGGGAAACCTTGGAGCCACATAGGTCCATGGACCAATGTTGATATTCCTAAAGTTGTAGTTCTTAGATAGATCTTTCTAACGAGATATTGTGCGCATAAAACGAAGATCGTATGCCAAAGTTACGACCCCGGGAACTTGATGTACCAATTTACCCAAACATGGCCCACAATTTGGCGTTTCATCTTCTAGGGTTAGGTTTTTGGATGTTTAGGTTTTTCCATTGTTTCTCAACAATCAATAGGCCTTTGAGCCTCATTGTAACATAGTTCAGAGGCATGTAGCTACCACATCTCTTCTCATAGATAAGCTACCATCGCCCTAGCTAGTTTATTTCCATTTATGTTTGTCAGCATATTTTAGTATTTTACAGTACTGAAATGAAGTATTATTTCCGCTGCATCTCTGTGTTTATGATTATCTCTGTAATTTGTTGCGTTCCTGTTTAAATCCATATCATTAACCTAGGAAATTCATGTGTTCCCAAAGATCGTATAAAACCTTGCTATGAGGCTAATGAATGTTTAACATGAAGATGTGGTTTGTAGATTGTTCTCCCACACCTTCAGAAACATTGCATCTACCTAGTATTACAATTTACTAGAAGGATTCTTATGAGGTTGGGATGATTTTGAGAGTGAATTTATAATTAAACTAAGTTGTGAGAAATCTCCTATTACTATTTTGAAAGAATTGATATCCATTAACTCATAGAAGAAAAAATAAATCAAAGACTTAAATCAACGATTCAATGCCATTTTTATTACGTTCACCTTTAACGCCAATCCAACCAAAGTAGCTAGCAATAGTTCCACTAATTTAGACATAAATATTAACATTTGGACTTTGGTTTTTGATGGCCCGAAGCCCTAAAAAGGAATTGGGGTAGGATGGATTTTAATAGACCTACTTAAGAATAAGACTCTAATCTCCTATAAATTAGAGTTCAAATGCACCATCAACACTGCTAAATATGAGGACTTGGTTCAACGTTTGAAGAAATCTATTAACTTCAAGGTAAAATGTTTACAAAATTTGTTGATACATAAATCATTGTCAGATGGGTAAAGAACTCTATATATTGTTTGTCCATGCATCTAAAAGGTTACTAGTAAGAGGCATGGAAGTTAATTAATAAGTTTGAAGTATTTAACATTAATTATATTCCTCACTCACAAAACACTATTGTAGGCACTTGCCTACTGCAACTTCAAGATTTTCTCAATTAAATAAAGGATTTTCTGTTGAATTTTTCAAGTCTTTTGTACCAATTAACATCACAAACTTGAGGGTGTTCAATGACAATGACTATATCACATAATTCTTCACCAATGCTGTCACCTTCAGGGATTTTTCCATTATTGAAGAGAAACGTGAAAAGGTTGTACATAAGCATAGGGGTGACTAAGATAACTTCAAAGGTAACCCAATACCAAGAGGAGTGTTAACTTTGGAAAAGATATATATATATTTTTTGGTAGGTAAGCACCCACGGGGGATTTGAACGAGTGACCTATTGCAAGAAGTGCCTTAACAATGCACCCATTGACCATCAATCCAAAGCCCCGTGGGCACTTTGGAAAAGATATTCAATCTACAATCAAAATTTTAACTAGTTGTCAACGTAAAGACAAATAATTCTTACACGACTTGTGTATTAATCAACTTGGGCACCCAACGTAATATGAAATTCATTATTCAGGGGGGCATCTTGCATTGAAATCAAGAAGAAAACCTTCATCCAAATGTTCACAAACCACATATATGTATTTGCTTGGACTTATGAGGATCTCAAAACATATGACACCAATATTATACAACATTTTGGGGTACATTGTAGTCAGTATCTCATCAAGAACTCATAAGGATCTATACTCTAACCATCATTAGACACTCTTCCATACATTATTGGGGCCACATATGACCAATTTTCACTCATTACTACATTCCCTATCATTTGGTGCATTTTCTATTTTTAGGATTTTTTATTTTGAGTAGGTCTATTTTGAGGAAAGGGTTCCACCTACAATGACATGTGATGCTGACTAGATACTAGTTGGAGGATTACATGGTTATTTCCACTCCATAAATTCATATTATCTCATGCATAGGCATTCCTAAAGTGAGTACACACTTCCTCCCTACTTTGTGGCATTTAACTGCAATTTTTCTCTCTCCTCGACTTACTAGTTGACTTTTAGTCTTATTTTGGATTTTAACTAAGTTTAACTTGTTACTAATTTGCATGTGAGAGTTGTTAATTAGTTCTAATTGATTTCTAATTCCACTTATAATACACTACATTTTGCGATATTTTACTAATTTTGAGTCTCTCATTCTAATTTTGAGTTATTTGCCAACTAGGGAAGTTTCTTTCGAGGTAATCTGAGTGCACACACATGGAACCCAAACGTAATTCAAATAGTATGGCCTCCTAAACAGTCAATGTATTGTGTTCATGTTCACAATAATACATCATCAGATCTTGTGAGTAATATGAATTGTATCCTTGGTTCATTAGTCAATTTCTCAATAGTTTTATGCTCTCTTCTTTCTTATTTTCCATATAACTAGTTTGGTATCTTTTCACACTTAGATACTTTGATTGTGCTTAAAATCCAACATGGTATCAAACCATAAGTGAGTTTGGGAAAAATTCTAACATCTTGTTGTAGATTTTATAAGAATAAAGCAATCCATAGAGAATGGACAAGTTCATAATGATCGTCACTCCTTTCAATTACTTTGACTAGAAGCCAAAGATTCTCCTATGGTTGTGTAGTAAGGGACTATGTAGGATTACAATGGGTACTAAAATTGAGCTTAAATTATCCATTTAAAAATAAAAATATTTGAACATGATGAATGAAGCGTATGTGATATTTTGTTTTTCTATCTACCCCGATCTACTCTTCCATGTTGCATCACACCAACACCTAAGGAAGTTTGAAAAAAACTAGAGGATTGTTTTTCAAGGAAGATGAGTTGAGAGGACAACAGCTAGAGAATGAGCTGATTTCTCTAGATCGTAACCATTTTGAGACCATACAAGACTTCTTCTTAATATTCAAGACTCTAATGACACAGGTAAAAGCTTGTGGGATAGATAGGAAGGAGGAACAAC
Source organism: Pinus taeda (assembly GCA_000404065.3). NCBI lineage: Eukaryota > Viridiplantae > Streptophyta > Pinopsida > Pinales > Pinaceae > Pinus > Pinus taeda. The sequence goes on along the minus strand of APFE031073471.1, from coordinate 156,511 downwards.
TTATCCTTTCTATAATTTCTAAACTATGTCCTCAATATTATATCTTTGTCTCTTCTTTCCATAGTACTAAACTCTTCATGGGAAAGTGTTGAAAAATGAAACAAAAAAAATCTTAATTTGATTTTACCTTGATTAAATTGAGAAAATTTGAATTTCCACATCAGCAGACAACTTGAATGAAATTAACTTGTGTGACATGGATTATGTCATCCAATTTACTCAGTTTTTTCGAGTCAGAGGAGTTAGAGTTCAGTTAAGCATGCGTGATTGCTAATTTGTAGCAATCAAGGTCAATTATTTCAAGTTATCTTCAGTTAAACTAGTTCCACCTGTTGGAGGAACTATTTGAAGGTCAATTGTGCAGTGGGACTTTAGTTTAGCTCAATGATCATCTAGCTAACTGATCAATTAGCCAAAAATAGCTAGTGCATGTAGAGAATTTGAGTTCCCCAATTGTAGTGGAGATTCCAAGGCAGTGTAACATCGTTGTAGACTAGTCTTTACTGTACAGGTGTTGTATGCATTCAGATGATCAACCTTGGGAATTGTGCAATAAATTTGAGGAATTTCCTAAATAATGGGGGCCTAATTTCTCAAGGAATTGCGCAAGGAAATAGGGGCTCAAGTAGATGCCAAAATTGACTAAGTCTCGGCCAGTGCTTCTTAGTGAGAAAAGGGATAGGTTATTCACTTGCAGGTTGTGCTTAGTTGATCAAAGCAATTGTAATACATCTTTATTCATCAAATTAATACAAGCAGACATAGGGGTTTTTAGTAGATTGCTTTCCCCTAGAAAAATATTATGTGCATGTGTGATGTGAATGTCGAGCATTGTTTATATATCCATGTATTGCATATGTACTCAAGCTCAAGAGGTACTCGCGCAATTCATTTACATTATTCACAGGATCAAAGGACTATGTTGCATGCACATTATAGTTGAGAAGGGTTGTGAAAGGATCAGAGTAGTGCTACATGCATAATACAGTCAAGACGGATTATGGGAGGACTGGAATAGTTTTATGCACATAATGTAGAGGGAGTAAGTTGGAGTGAAATTAGAGTACGTAGCGAAACCATGTGGTAGAGCCGAAGGGAGAGTCAAACACAAAGACAAGAGGATCCAATACTTAACATAATTGGCGTTGACAGAAAATTTGTCAAGTCACAGTGTCAGAACACACAACAGATGTCGCCAGGGAGACCGAATGAAAGCATTGAGCCACATCATCCCAGAGACCATAACCTAAAAGGATTTTTTCGGAACCCTAAGTCTAAGCGATTGGGATCTGTGAATTGACAGTGTCGGGATACGACTGTAACAACCTTGGTGAAAAATTCATGTAATAAAGGTTAATAAAGTTAATAAAGGAAAAATAAGATCACGGTTAAGGGACACTTATTCCACGATGAATGATTGGGCACTGGATGTGTGTTTTGGCTAAGGAAAATTGGCAAAGGTAAAGGCATTAAAAGGCAAAAAGGAAATTTCGGCACATTTATTTGTGAAAATAAAGGAAATTAGGAGAAAGTACGGTGAATGGTCACAAGTTGCATGTGAGGAGGAAATTGAAGGAAAATAATAGAAATTGAAGAAAATAGAGGCCTCATTCATAAAAAGGCTTTTGAGGATAATTTGGTAACCTTTTATCAGTTCAAGTTTGGAGCTATCTCATTATTCTCTCTCTCTCTCTCTCACTCTTGGTCACTTAAAGTTTTCTTGGAGCACTCTAGTTTGGAGCAAAGGAAAGGGAAAGAAAGGAAAGGAAAGGAAAAGCAAGCAAGGATCAAGGAAAGGAAATCAGGACTCAAGCAACTTCAACATGAATACTTGCAGGTAATATTTTCCATGTGTGATTTTCTAGTTGGTTTGGACATGCATGGATTTGCATGTTGGTGTAGGGTTCTATTGTTGTCGGCGACATGGTTTTTTCGAGTTATAACAATGGACTTAAGCCTAGCCTAGCCCTTTTCGGATGCCATGGTATGTTGGGATGTTATTTCGGTTTTTGAGCTTTGGAATTGCGGGATATATTTCACAATCCAAGACAGAGGTGGTATCAAGGTTCATTCCCAAAGGCCTAGGAATCCCTTGACCTGTTTTGGTGGGATACACGATAAAGCCTAAGGGAGGAGTCTTGGTTTAGGGCCTAGTAATCCGAGTTTGGATTGCGGTAAAGCTTGAGAGACAAGGAGATGGAAAATTCCTAAAGGATAGTGATGGATTCTAGATGGAATTCCAAGTTCTGTTTGGTTGTGATCGGAGCACCAGTTTTGGTGTGACCACGGTTTGATGACGGTGGAGGTGGTTTAACCTCTAGATTCCCCTGGTTGTTCTATGAGATCCCACATTGATGCTTGGAATATTGCATGGGGATGATTGGCTGAAAGAGAGATTTGGTTCATCCATGTCTATGGTCGGGTGGTATGTGGAAGTCCCGAACTTGGTTGGATTTTCCTATGATTAATAAAAGCTAAGTTCTCTTACTTTTCTACTGATTTATATGTGGATTTAATGGTTGTCATATCTATGACATTTCTATGGTTTTATGTTGGTTATAAGCATGGTTGAATGACTAGTTTTTGGTTATTTCATATATTTACTTGTAATAGTCAAATGGATGGATGCAAGACCTAATTGATGATGTAGTAGTTCAATGGAGAAGAAGGTGATCCTTCTCGTTATGTTTCATAAGTTGTTTCAATCATTTATGCTCTATCTTGTATCCTAGACCTGTAGGTTGCATTGATGCCAATTGTTTACAGAATGTCAATCCCGGTTGGGGATGCTCAGGCCTAGTCCCAAGGGTGAATTTTGATTGATCAAAATTGTTATCATGTTTTTAATGAATTCTGGAAGTTACAACAAGTTTTGGGCAGAGGCCAGGATTATGGGCTAGAAAAGTGGCTTAAATCCCAGGGTTGTTCACACAGAACAATTTTTATCCACAGTTGCTGGCAAGCAGGCCTATGAGAGTGACTTTGGGTTTTTGGTCACTCCCTTGCCCATAGCATGAGAGCGACTATGGTCTAAGAGCTGTAAAATAGCAATGGGACCCAGGGAAATGCTGTCTGAGTGGCTGACTTGTCTCTTGAGGGTTTTGTTGATGATGTTAAATGATTGTATGTGATGTTTCGTCGATTCCACTTACTTAAGGTGACATGGGAGGTCGAATATGATCATAGTAGCATCTCTCCTCATGTTTACCCCAGTTAGCATGGTTACTTTAGGTAGACCTGGGAGCAGGTGTTACATATTGGTATCAGAGCATGGTTGCACTCTCTTTGGGTTGTATCCGGTGATACATATATGGGTGAATGTGTTGGTCATGCATGCATGTTAATTGTGTGTGCGGCTCTTACACTTGCGTTCCATGTGCTTGTTGCACTGCATCATATTGATCATGGTAGTAGTAAGGTTATCACGAGGAACTTGATGTCTATTTTATGGACATCATCATGAGTATATAACTGGTTGTACAATTATATGTAGCTTGATTACATCCTTGTATGTTGGGTTGCATTCTTGGTTAATTGATTACATGTACCAGTCTTGTAGGTTATAAGAATTGATCGCTTATGCTAAACTACATGTGGTTGTGCATATGTGTATTTGATTAGGCATTGCTTATGCAGGTGGATAGTTGCATGAGGCAATGTGTGTACTAGATTAATGGTTGTTGTCATGCATGAGGTCATAACACACATTATTGGTATGGCCTTGCATTGATGACTATACCCTAATTAGCATGATGGTTATGCGTTGATGCACTTATTGATATATGTCTATATGTTATTATGGTTATGTTATCCATGCATCATGCTAATTTGATGATATTACAGACCAAGTATCCTCCCCGAATGATGCTAAGGTACGTTGATTTATGGTGATTTGGTTTAGCTGACATAGTATGCCTTGTAGGAAAGAGATCAGATGGCCAACAAGGCGGTAGACTACATAGAATCTCTCTATCAATTAGATCGGCAATGTGGTGTGGGGCACTCTTCCAACTTGGAAGACACATTGAGAAGACTGAAGGAAGAAATAAGGAGTTGTAGAGCAGAAAATGACAAAATCATGCAGGCACAAGAGAAAGAAGCAAAGGTGAATGTGATATTACTTAAGAGTTTGTCAGATTTGCAGCGACAGGTACCTCAGCGGATCAGCTATCGACACGAGGATAGAACTAAAAGGGCATATGGCAGCAGGTCTCATAGTAGACATAGGTCAAATATATTTGACACTTCAGAGATTGCAGGATGTTGAACACTTCGGATAGGAGGGGTGACAAACACAAGTATTACTCTAGTTTTGGTTTTGAAAGACATCATGATCGTCATCATTATCATCCGTATAGGAGGAATGATAGGGGATACTTGCTATATGAGTTTAAGAAGGAAAATCCACCTACCTTTGATTGAGAGATGAAGAAATCGCAAGATGTGGAGGCTTAGTTGCTTGGCATGAGGAAATTTTTTAGAATGCATGATTACTCAGAAAACATGAAAGCAAGGATAGGTCTCAAAGGTAAAGTGGATATTTGGTGGGAAGATGTGAAGAATGTCAAGGACATACATGAGGATGATTTGACTTAACATGCATTTGAAAGGCTCTTCAAGAAGAAGTACCTGTCTAAGAGGTATTATGATGACATAGCTAAGGAGTTTTATGAGTTGTGGATGGGTTCTATAACAGATGAGGAGTATACTAGTAGATTTATGGAGTTGTTGAGATATGTTCCTTACCTCTGAGAGGAGAAGGCCAAGGTTCATAGATTCATAAGTGGATTTCCAGTTGCATACATAGACCATATTGAGTTCAATGATCCTAGTTTGTTGGAGGAGACCATCTGAAAGTTGAAGCATTGTTATGAGCACTAGAAGCACAAAGTTGAGTCAAAATTGACTTGAAGATAAATGATAAAGCTAAAGGAAAATGGCCACTAAAGCGAGGAAGAACTCAAGATGCAAGTGAGAAAGATAGTGTAGCTCCTTACAAGAGGTTCATACAGGTGAGAAGGGACATGGAGAGTAGCAGGTTAGAGGCGGTGGTAGGTAATCGTTGCAGTATTGGATATGTGGTAAGGATCATCGTAAGAAGGATCATCCGAAGTATCAGAGTGGTGATAGACCTCAGATCTATAATGCTCAGGAGGTGCATACAGTTGGTGATGTTGGTCATAGCATTCCTGAGATTTATGCAACTGTGGACAACAGGGCGACATATCATCAGGTATCGATCATTGAGATGGACGATAAGCTTTGTGATCAAATTGTTTCTTTTTTGATTGATCTCGGATCTCATTATAGTTATATTAATCTTGACCTCGTGGATAAGAGTGGTTTGAGAAAAGAATTGCATGAAGAATCTTGGTTGGTACAGTTGGCTATAGGTACAAAGAAGCGAGTTCACCATTGGGTAAGAGCTTTTGCATTTGAGTCAAATGGTATGCCAACAATAATGCATTTGAATGTATTGCCATTGGGATTGTATAGTATGCTTTTGGGTATGGATTGGTCATACCTTCATAGAACCAAAGTGGATCTCTTTGACAAGGCCATTGAGTATGTGGATGATAGCAGGGAAAAGAAGACCTTGCAAGGAAAGAATAAGCCTACATCAGTGAGGATGGTTACCGTTATGCAAATTAAGTGTAGTTGCAGAAAAGGTTGTGTGATGTTTGTAGTACACATTTCTAGTGACAAGGGTAAGGATGTTGAGGATGCAGAGATGTTAAGCAGGTACCCAATTTTGTAGCAGTTTTAGGGTGTATTCCCTAAGGACATTACAGAGTTGATACCTCACAGAGAGGTAGATTTTTCTATTGAGTTAGTGCCAGGGGTAGCTCCAGCATTGGAAGCACCTTACAGGATGAACACACCTGAGTTGGTAGAGTTGAAGTTGCAGCTAAAGGAAATGTTGGAAAATGATACATCAGACCTAGTGTATCACCTTGGGGCGCATCAGCATTGTTCGTAAAGAAGAAAGATGGTACTCAGATTGTGCATTGATTACATGCAGTTGAATAATGTAACGATCAAGAACAAGTACTCTTTGTCAAGGATTGATGATTTGTTTGATCAACTAAAGGGAGCAACAATGTTCTCTAAGACGGACTTGAGATCAAGATACCATCAGGTACGCATCAAGGAAGTGGATATCTTCAAGACTGCATTCAGGACTAGGTATGGGCATTATGAGTTTGTTGTTGTTCCATTCAGTTTGAATAATGCTCCATCTACATTCATGTGATTGATGAATAATGTGTTGCATCCTTATTTGGACAAGTTCGTTATTGTATTCATTAATGACATACTGGTATATTCTAAGAATGAGGAAGAACATACCAAACATTTAGCAACAATGCTGAGATTGCTAAGAAAGCATCAGTTGTATGCTAAGCTTAGCAAGTGAAGATTCTTTTAGATTGAGGTACACTACTTGGGACATGTTGTCTCCAAAGAAGGCATAGCAGTAGATCTAGAAAAGATAAGGGTCATCATGGAATGGGCAGCTCCTAAGAATGTAGATGAGGTGAGATCATTCATGGGATTGGTAGGTTACTATAGAAGGTTCATCAGGAACTTCTCACGCATTGCATATCCCATCACATCATTGCAGTGGAAAGGTAAGAAGTTTGAATGGATAGTGAAATGTGAAGATAGTTTTGAGCAGCTTAAGCAGTTGTTGACACATGCACCCGTGCTAAAGATTGTGGATCGAGACAAGGAGTTTGTAGTGTATACAGATGCTTGCAAGAGGGGACTTGGTGGAGTTCTCATGTAAGAAGGACCAGTAGTGTGTTATGAGTTATGGAAACTGAATGAGCATGAGCAAAACTATCCAATGCATGATCTTGAGCTAGCAACGATTATACATGCATTGAAGATGTGGAGACATTATCTTCTAGGCAGGAGGTTTACATTGACGAGTGATCACAATGGGTTGAGGTATTTGTTTGACCTAATGAATCTAAATGAAAAAAGCTAGATGGTTGGCTACCCTTAGTGAGTTTGACTCCGAGATCAGATACATCAAAAGGAAGGAGAACCAGGTTGCAGGCACTCTTAGCAGGAAGGTACAGGTAAATCATACAACAGTTATAAACTCCTATGGGACAAAGTTACAGGATAGGATCTTGTCAGCAAGACAACAAGATGAAAAATATGTGGAGATCATGCATAGGTTACAACAGAGTACATGCACAGGTACAAGTTTAGGTGCAGGTATAGGTACAGGGGATCAAGATGCAAACTATCATCTCACAATAGATGGCTTGGTGAGGTTTCGAGACAGGATCTATGTGTCGAATTGCAGTGAGCTCAAGAAGATTATCTTGAGGGAGCTCATGTGAAACTGTATTCATGTCATCCAAGATATCAGAAGACATTAACGACGATGAAGAATTTTTACTATTTTCTAAATATGAAGAAGAAAGTGGCAGAGTTTGTGGCTAGATGTTTAGACCGTCAGTAGGTAAAGGTGAAATGCAAGCATCTAGGTGGTTTACTACAACCTATTGTGATTCCAGAATGGAAATGGGAGGCCGTTTCCATGGATTTCATTACAAGTCTTCTAAGGACAGTGAGGCAGCATGATTCTATTATGGTCGTGGTCGATAGGTTGAGCAAGGTAGATCACTTCATTCCAGTGAAGACTACATATTCAGCCAATGAGGTAGCATAGGTGTTCATCAGAGAGATAGTAAGATTACATGGTGTTCCAAAGAAGATTGTGTTGGATAGGGATGCAAAGTTCACTTCCAAGTTTTGGAAGGAGCTATTTGTAGACTTGAGTACAGAATTGGCCTTTAGTACAACTTATCATCCATAGATAGAGAGAGTCAATAGGATCTTGGAAGATATGTTGAGGATGTATGTGATGCACCAAGAAAGGAAATGGGAGGAGTATCTTCCATTGGTTGAGTTCACATACAATAATGGTTATAAATAGTCCTCGAGGATGAGTCCTTTTAAGGCATTGTATGGACGAAGTTGTAACACTCCCATCAACTGGAGTGATCTAGTGAACAAGGTACTTATTGGACTGGAAATGTTGACGAACATGGAGCTAGAAATGTAGGTTATAAAGAAGAATCTAAAGGAAATAGATGATAAACAAAAGATTTATGTAGATCAACACATGGTGTTCAAAGAGTTTCAGGTTAGGGAGCATGTGTATTTGGACATCAAGCCCAAGAAAATCTATTTGAGGATTGGTTCATGTGCCAAGTTGGCACCACGGTTTTGCGAGCCTTTCAAGATCCTTGAGAGAATTGGACCAATGGCATATCGACTTGCACTGCCTCTAACAGTTAAATTCCATGATGTTTTACATATTTCGTTCTTAAGAAGTACATAAAGGATGTTGATCATGTTATTGATTGGTTCGTATTGCAAGTGGAGCAAGAAGGAGAGTTCCAGTCGGAGCCTCAATGCATATTGTAGTGGAAGCATCTCATGCTCACGAACAAATCCATAGAGAAAGTTAAAGTGTAGTGGAAGCACTTTGGGCCTAATGAAGCTACATGGGAGATGGCCGATCAAATGTGGGCCCTATATCCTTCATTGTTTTCTGGTTGAGGCAAACCAGTTTTGGTTTGATGTTGGTTTATGTTTGGAATATGTTTTGTTGATGTTTTGATATTTGTATATGTATATGTATATGGATGTAAATACCGCCATGAGTTAAGTTATAAAGCTCCAATAAGAAATATGGTTATTATCTTGTCATGTTGTTATGATGTTTTTCTTTTGAGCAAGTTCTTCATTGTAAATACCGCAACGAGCTAACTTATAAAGATCCATAGGCAGTATGTTTTCTTTTCAATGGTCTTGTTGAGGTCTTGGTGTGGTTTAACATAGAGGATGATGTTCCCCAAGGGGAAGGGTTCTGTAACAACCCTGGTGAAAATTTCATGTAAGAAAGGTTAATAAAGGAAAAATAAGTCCACAGTTAAGGGACACTTATTCCAAGCTGAATCATTGGGCAAATATATCCTAGTGGGCATCAGTGGATGTGTGTTTTGGCTAAAGAAAACTAGCAAAGGCTAAGGCAAAGGCATTAAAAGGCAAAAATACATTTTTGGCACATTTATTTATGAAGATAAAGGAAATTGGGAGAAAAGTAAGGTGAATGGTCACAAGTTGCATGTGAGGAGGAAATTGAAGGAAAATAATGGAAAATGAAGAAAATAGAGGCCTCATTCATAAAAAGGCTTCTAAGGATCAGTTGGTAACCTTTTGTAAATTCAAATTTGGAGCTCTCTCATTACTCTCTTTATCTCTCTCTCTCTCTCTCTCGCTCACTCTTGGTCACTTAAAGTTTTCTTGGAGCACTCTAGTTAGGAGCAAAGGAAAGGGAAAGCAAGGAAAGGAAAGGGAAATCAAGCAAGAATCAAGGAAAGGAAATCAAGACTCAAGTAGCTTCAACAGGAATACTTGCAGGTAACCTTTTGCATTTGTGATTTCATAGTTGGTTTGGACATGCATGGCTTTGTTGTTAGTGGCATGGTTTTTCCGGGTTATGACAATGGATTTAAGCCTAGAACAACCTTTTTCTGGATGCCATGGTATGTTGGGATGTTATTTCAGTTTTTGAGCTTTGGAATTGCCAGATAGATTTCAGAATTAGGGGTGGAGGGGGTATCAAGGTTCATTCCCAAAGGCCTAGGAATCCCTTGACCCATTTTAGCAGGACGATAACGCCTGAGGGAGGAGTATTGGTTTAGGGCATAGTGATTCATGTTTGGATTGTGGTAAAGCCTGAGAGACAAGGAGATGGGAAATTCCTCAAGGATAATGATGGATTCCAGATGGAATTCCAAGTTTAGTTCGATAGTGATCGGAGCACCGATTTTGGTGTGATCACGGTTTGATAAGGTTGGAGGTGGTTTAACCTATGGATTCCCCTAGTTGTTATCGGATTGGTTGTTCTATGAGATCACACATTCATGCTTGGGATATGGCACGAGGGTGACTGAATAAAAGAGATATTTGGTTCAGTCATGTCTATGGTCGGGTGGTACATGGAAGTCCTGAACCTGGTCGGATTTGCCTATGATTAATAAAAGCTAAGATTTCTTACTTTTTCATTGATTTATATGTGGATTTAATGGTTGTCATATCTATGATATTTATATGGTTTATGTTGGTTATAAGCATGGTTGAATGACTAGTTTATGTGATGGTTATTTCATATATTTACTTGTAACTGTTAAATGGATGGATGCAAGACCTAATTGATGATGTAGTAGTTCAATGGAGAAGGAGGTGATCCTTCTGGTTATGTTTCATAAGTTGTTTCAGTCATTTATGCTCTGTGTTGTATCTTAGACCTATAGGTTTCATTGATGCCAAGTGTTTAACAGAATGTCAGTCCCAATTGGGGATGCTCAGGCCTAGTCGCGAGGGTGATTTTTTATTGATAAACATTATTATCATGTTTTTAATGAATTTTGGAAGTCACAACAAGTTCTGGGCAGAAGCCAAGATTCTGGGCTAGAAAAGTGGCTTAAATCCTGGGGTCACTGGCACAAAACTAGCAATTTTGTTCCATAGTCGCTGGCAAGCAAGCCTGTGAGAGCGACTTTGGGTTTTTGGTCACTTCTTTTCCCATAACATGAGAGTGACTATGGCATAAGAGTTGCATAATAGCAGTGGGACCCAAGGACAAGTTCTCTGAGTGGCTGACTTGCCTCCTGAGGGTTTTGTTGATGATGTTGAATGACTATATGTGATGTTCCATCGATTCTAGTTCCTTAAGGTGACATAGGAGGCTGAATCTAATCATAGTAGCATCTCTCCTCATGTTTACCTTTGTTGGCATGGTTATAGTGGGTAGACCCGGGAGGGGGTGTTACAACGACACTTGACATAAGGAGAGAAAAGGAAGGGAGCATCGACCGATTAGGTGTCAGGCGAACGTGGCAAGACAAGTGGAATATTATAAGGCTTCAAGCCTTCAAGCGCCGGACTCTACGCGAGTCCTAGCTCTACGTGAGCCTTAATATAAGTTTAAATCACAAAGGAGTGGCAATAGATGGTTTGATGGGCTTACCCCAATGTCCTTCCAAAACATTTCAAACCTTGCACCAGGATGATGAGAGCGGGCCGAAAGACTTAATGTCGGAAGTGGAAGGGAGAAGCACACAAGAGTAATTTTCCGGGCTGACTAAGCATCAGGATGATGTGGCATGGGGGATCTGCTCGGGGGTTTGAATACCCAGCAGGCTTCATAGATTGAGTATTGTTGCAATTCCAGTTGGAACAAAGCGGGTGGATCCGACTCCACTGATGCCTAACCTGACCATATAAATATGGAGCAATAAGTTTATGTGTCGGGTTGAAAAGGCCGGGACACATCGGATTCAACGCTTGGTCATAGCGCTTGATTCCAGGGGGGAAGAAAGAATAAGGAGCTTGGCTCCAAGGGCTATCGGAAGGGCTTTGACAACGAAGGAGAGCCTAGGTACACATAGGGAAGGAAAGGCTATGAAGGGATTATTGCTGGAGCATTGTGGTATTTGGGACAATTTCGTAGAGACCAGTCCAACAATGAAATAGGGCCATGAAGGTCCTATTCTAGAGAAGAAAGGGCATGACACCCTTTTAAACTCCTACTGTGAATTTTAAAAAGGGATTTATATCCCAAGGGACAGAAGAAGCACCGCTTTAGACAAAAGATGGGTCCTAGTGGGTTCTAAGCAAACCTGCTCTTAGCTATGAGGTCAAGTTTGCATCATTAGGCCAACCAAATTATTTTGGAAGGCAACTAAGCATGTTTTAAGGCACCTCAAAGGAACTACCTAGTTTGGACTATGATACAAATAGACAGAGGGAGTGACGCCCTTCACACATGAAAATTGGGCAAGGATTCCATCTATCGAAAGACTACATTGGGTGGAATTTTCAGTGTTGGGTCCACAACATTTTCCTAGTACAACAAGAAGCAAATATTTGTGGTGCTCAGCTCGACATAAGAAGAATAAATGGATGCAAGTCAAGCAACATGTGAGGCAATCTGGGTGAGAAAGGTACTTATAAGACTATTTGGCCAGATGATGGATCCAACTGTGATATACTATGATAATCAGAGTTGCATCAAGCTCTCTAAGACTCATGTATTTCATGATCAATCCAAGCATATAAATATCTAGTATCACCATTTCCAGGACTGTGTGTAGAGGCAGATAATGTTGCTACAATACATTCCAACAGAGGAACGAGATGTTGTCATTTTGACAAAGGCCTTATCAAGAGAGAAGTTCAAGTTCCACTGGTGAATGATAAGGGTGGTTGATAATCCTTTTATTTCTGAGAGCAAGTGTTGCAAAATGCAACAATAAATTCTCAATTTGATTTTGCCTTGATTAAATTGAGAAAATTCAAATTTCCATATCGGTAGATAACTTGTATGGAGTTAACTTATGTGACATGACTCGTGTCACCCATTTTACTCAGTAAATTCGAGTTGGAGGAGTTATAGTTCAGTTAAGCATGTGTGATTGCTAATTTGTAGCAATCAAGGTCAATTATTTCAAGTTGTTTTTAGTTAAACTAGCTCCAATTGTTGGAGGAACTAGTGGAAAGTCAATTGTGAAGTGGGACTTTAGTCTAACTCGGTGATCATCCAGTTCATTGATCAATTATCCCAAAATATCTAGTTCTCGCAAAGAATTCGAGTTCCCCTGCTGTGGTGGAGATTCCAAGGCAATGTAACATCAGTTGTAGACTAGTCTTGAGTGTACATGTGTTGCATGTAGTGAGATGATCAACCCTAGGAATTGCGCAATCAATTTGAGGAATTTCCTAAATAATAAGGGCCTACTTTCGCAACGAATTGCACAAGGAAATAAGGGCTCAAGTAGAGAAAGAAATTGACTAAGTCTGGGTCAGAGCTTTTCAGTTGAGCAAAGCAATTGTAATACATCTCTATTCATCAAATTAATGCAAGCATACATAAGGTTTTTTGGTATATTTCTTTCCCTTAGAAAATAATGTGTGCATGTGTATTATTTCTCATTGCATGTTTGTGATTGATGTGCTAAATTGTGAATTGAATTCCACAAAGCAGTAGAGTAGGTTGTGTCTTGTGATTTTTATTAAAAATTCATGAGGAGTTGCAAATATACACCATAATCTCTACAGAAATAATTGGAAGATGCCATATTTGGATGATTTCATTGAGTCCTTGACACATGAATAAAATAAGCTCACACACATTGAGACTCTTAAGTCTTCCACACCCTATGCACTTATAATGAAGGATGATAACGAGGAAGGAAAACAAAAAACAAGGGATCTTGATCATATAGATTAAGAAAGCTCTAAATCTAGTAAGGAAAATAAGATTCTTAAGGGAGAAAAAACTAAGAAAGAGAGAATAAAGTGAAAATATTGCAATAAGGGGTTCTATCCAAAGAGTTCATGTATGGTGAAGGAAATTGAACGAATGGCACAAGTACTTCAACAACATAATTTAGATAATTACAAGAAGAAAATTGAAGACAAGCCTCCAAAGGATCAAGATATGGGTCATGTCTTGATTTCTATTGCTTCACAATCTAATCAATTTATTTTGGACTCAAGTTTCTTTGACTATGTGGCTGCTTCAAATTGTTCTTATTTGATACATTGTGTGAGTGTTACTACAATGACTTCTCCAACACCTCTGTTTAGGGCTTCAAGATGATTTTTCTTACTCTTTAGATCAAATTTTAGGATATGATTTAGAAGTCCATCAACAACCCATTACATATCCATATCACAGGCTACAGAGGGAAGATAATACTCTATAGTAGTTGGTCAGTTAGTGGGTGGAAATACTAATTCACGAGGAATTAGATTTCAATTTTTTGGTGCTCCACAATCTCTCATTGCTAATGTTAGCAAGTACAAGGATCAACAAAAAACAAAATGATTCTCATAAGATGGTATTAGATACATCTCTGATAAATTTGTGATGGGGTTGATCAACAATACCATCCTTCTTCATAGCAATTGCATGTTTGGCATAATATGCATTGTATTTTAAGGGGGGAGGGGGGGGGGGGGGGGGGCGGGTTTCTTCCCACCAAGTTTTCCCTCTTTACCTCACTCTTCTCATATTGTATCTTGCATAAGTTGTTTCATGAATACATAAAATGGATGCAAATTTTTGGACTCATTGGTTGTTTTTTAGTTGTTGTAAATGAGAACCTAACATAGATGAGAATTACCGAGTGTAGTTTTTAACCTCGTACAGAAATTACCTGCATATGAATTCTAAAACACAGAAAATAAACAATGTGAGAGCATAACACATAAAACACATATACACAGAGATTTTCCCCTGGATCCCAAAACCGGGACTACCAACTTGATTTTTCATTATGTTCCTTTCATGTTATAATACATATTTATAGATGCTGAAGCATCCAATACCATGGACCGAAAACCATCGCGTACAATATCATGGACCGAAAAACCATTGCGTCCAAAAAACATGTGCGAAAATCATGCACAAAACCATAGGTGGGTCCGCCCAACCTAACATAGGGTCCAAAAACAAAATTCTCCGAGGCGCTGCCCCAGACCCCATAAAGTGGGGTTACGGGTACCCCTCAAAACCCATGTGACCTCCCCCCCTCTAACCCCCGGTTAACTACGTGGGCTAGTCGTGGAAGGAATATAACACAACCCAACACCGAGACTTATTCACTAGCATACACCTAGTTTGGGCTTCAGGAATGGTGTTTAGGTACATTGCATTCAATAGTTCATCAAGACCTACAATCTAACCATAATTAAACTCTCTTCCATACATTACTAGGGCCATGTTTGATCACTTATCATTCATTAGTAGAAATTCCTTATCACATGTCACATTTTCTATTTTTAGGGTTTTATTTTTTTAAATATGTCTATTTGTAGTGGGGGTGCCACTTAGAATGACATGTGGCATTAGCTGGACACTAGATGGACGATGACATGACTATTTCCACTCCATGAATTCAAACTACCTGATGCATAGGCCTTCCTAGAGTGAGTACACGCTTCTCCCCACTTTGTAGTAGTTAACAACCATTATTTTCTCTCCTCCCCTTGCTAGTTGACTTTTAGTCTTATTTTGGAATTTAAATGAGTTTAACTTGTTAGTAATTTTCACATGAGAGTTATTAATCAACTCTATCTGTTTTCTAACTCCACTTACTTCCAATTCACTCCATTTTAGGATATTTTGCTAATTTTGGGTATTGTAATCTAATTTTGACTTATTTACTAACTAGGGAAAGTGCTTTTGAGTTAATCTGAGTGCATGCACATGGAGGCCCAACCTAATTCGTATTGTTTGGCTTCCTAGAGAGTGCATTATCATTTTGATCTTCAACAATAACACATCATCATATTTTATGAGTGATTCAAACCATCTCCTTGGTTCATCAGTCAATTTCTTAACAATTTTATTCTCTCTTATTTCTTATTTTGCAGGTAGTTAATCTAGTGATTTTTCACACTTAGATCTTGTGATTGTGCTTAAAATCTAACACAATAAGGCACACCACTCAAGGAAGGTATGAAGCCTTTTTAACGAAGTTTGCATAAATCTCATCCAACATTGGAATTATTAATACAAAAGGAAATGAAGAAGTTTACGGACACCAAGATCACATTCAAAGTGAGCCTTTCAACAAGGGTGGCAACTTTGGTGCTCACGAGAAACAATTAAGGGGAAATCAAACTCTATGTAGATTTCCAAAATATGAACTAGGTGTTTGATAAAGGCAACTACCCTATTCCTTCAATGGAACAAATCCTTCAACTCATCTTCGGCTCTGAGATGTTTTCTCACTAGACATGTTCTTCGATTGTAATAAGGTTTTAGTACCCAAAATTGGTCAATTGAAGACTACCTCCAAGATGAGGGGGGGGGGGGGGGGGGGTTGGGATTTGCTTATGGTATAATTCCTTTCAAACTGATATATGTGGGTGTGGCATTATAATATGCTACGGACATAACATTTAAAGGACTAATTGGTCAAAACATCACGGTCTACCTTGATGACATCATGATTTATTCCAAGAATTGTGAAACAAATCTTCTAGAGATGCACAAACTATGGTATATCCCTAAAGCAAAGAAAATGTCTTCACTATTTCAGGAGGGGAAGCTACTTATACATGCCATCTCTAAAGATATGATCTATGTGGATCTAGAAAGAACAAAAGCTATCATGCAGATCCCTTTTCCCTATTATAAGAAGTCCATGTGATATTTCTTTAAAAAGATAATTTTTCTATGGAGATTCGTGGTTGACTTTGTTGAAATAGTGAAATTTCTTCAATAGATGATTAAGAGGGATGCTTAGTTCAAATGGACCTTCTTTGAGAAAGAAGCTTAAAACAAAGGGAAGGTTACCATGGTTACATCTCCAACATTATACCATCCTAAATTTTGTAAGGACTTATCACTGTACACCTTTTCTTTTATTCACTCCCTTTTAGAAATTCTTACCTAGGAATATGAGCAAGAGAATGAGTGTGTAATTTCATTAATTATCACTAGTTTATAAGGGGTTGAGTTGAATTATCTAGTGATTGATAAATTGGCCTTTATTATTTACAAGGCAATAAAACAATTCAAACCTTATATCTTGAAGAACCACACCAAGATAATAGTTCCTCAGAGTAAGGTCATTATTTGTACAAAAAGAACATGGCAAGTGAAAAGGGAATTAGATAAATTTCATCCAGGAATACAACCTAGAGTTCAAATATTGTAGTTAGAGGTCAAGGCTTATGGAGACCAGTAGCTAAAGCTTTAGATGTTGTTTATTTGTTCGAAGAAAGTTGGGCTAGTGAGTTGTCCCTTTACATGTAGGAAGTTCTCCATGTGCTTGCCTATATTGATTCCTAGGGCGATGATCTCAAGTAATATCTTCAACATGCGACCTCGCTAAGTACCTCCCCAAGTCACCTAGACTTGGCTAAAGAGGGCCTTTTTCTCATGTATTGATTAATTTATGCCACTTTATGCTTTCAAAGTGGCTTTAGGTACTCATGCAAATCTTTATTAATGATTGTACTTTTTAATTCAATCCCATTAACCTACCTTTTTGGTCATCCTTGTACATTTATATAGTTACCTTATCTTATTAGTGTGTTGAGAATCAAGGTTTCGTCCACCCTCCACATGTCCATGATAATCATTGAAATTTATATTGTTAGTTCGTTGCTCACATTGCTAAAGTCTCCTAACCTCATTCGAAAATATAGGCTGCAAGTTAGCATTCTTTATTATATTTTTCCCTATATCCTTATGGCCCATAAAAAAAACACAAAATTATATGTCGATAGCTCACTTAATTATATTCATATATGTTTTAGCTACTAATACAAATTCCATACTTTGGTCTCAACTTAAATCCATAATGAGCCTAAAGAATTCAAGAACTTTAAACATTCATTTGAATGAACTCACATAATCACCATATTTCATAGAATGACACTAATATTTATGAGTTTTTTTTTCCTTTTTAACTCCACACACAAAATTCCAAAATGTTCAAAAAACCACTTATAACTCAAAATATTATTCTATTTCTTAAACATTTTAACAAATTCATGCTTCTAACTATCAAACTCAAAATAATAATAAAAAATTCAATTGAAAAACATTAAAAAGGAATAATTTAACAAAAAACTTTAAACTCATTCTAAGTAATCTAATTCATCAATATGAACTTATATAAGCATAAAAGTTTATTACTTTCAATTATATTTTAACTATGTAAATACATATTTTGAAAAGTCATTAAATCAAAATCCAAGTAAAAAATTGCCTTTCTTTCCCATTATACTGGTTTAGATCCATCTTAACTTGGATCTACCAAGGAGGGATCAAATCCCTCTGCATCTTAAAATATTTCTATCTAGGCTGGTTTTATAGGCTACATTAGAGAAAAATATGATGGAAAAAAGCCATGGGTTGTGAAAAACGCGGGTCGATTTTTGTTATTGTTGTTGTTGTTGGAAAAATCATAATTTTTTATTAAAGTATAAAAAGTTACATTGTATTGTCCAACATAAAAACAAAATCTAGATCAAAAGAGTATATGTTCTTCATGCTTTCTTATCCAACTCTTTGAGTCTCCTTTCTAAAGTCCATCGTAATATAAAAGAACCTTAAAGACAGTTGTCCCATCAACTATCTAGTCAGTACAAAAATCGACCATTATAGTTACATCATGTAAAAGTAGCCACTATTTTTTGACAAACATATTGTTTAGTAAAAAGAAAACCAATAAAAGCTGTGCTAAGAACTTTGTAAAATAAACAGGTTCCTAGACTTAAAGATAAAAAACTGGTTGGTGTTGGTAATTGTGGATTGTTCCATCTAGAGATTCGCTGACCTGCCAAGAGCCTAGATCTTGCCTAGCGCCATCCTTAGAGACTTGATTTGCCACTGCATGCCACTCCGTGTAAATATGATGACAAGAAACAAAATGAAAAAATGATTTTAAATGCAAAACCTCTTCCATAATGGGTAGTATGGTTATGGCATCTCTGAAATACATTGAATTGATTTGTTACATTTAGAGAGTCTCCAAATATTGTAAAGATAAAACTCCCAGCTCTAGTGCCCAGCAAAGGAGAAGTTTTAATGAGAAAAGCTCAACATAATTATTTGTGTCGAGTCCCAGATTAATACTAGACTTTAGGACTTGATGATGGTTTAAATGCAAGAACAATCCTCCTCCACACCTGCCCTGTTCAACACAAGCCTTATCGAAGTATGCCCAGGGAATTTCCTATTTGATTTTCTCTTCTCTCACTTCCCTAATGGTCGTGGTTGCTCTTCTAAGAGATGTGAGGGAAATTATTGCTTCAATTTTGAATGCAATTATTTCAGGTGTAGACGAGATCTCTCTAAATATCTCTTTGTTCCATGCAAGCCAAATACCCCAATAATAAAGTGACGATATTATCTTGTGCCTCTTCCCACCAACCATGTCAAGCTTCTTCAAGGGATTGACCTCTCTAGTATAGGGTGTAGCTAACTCCTTGCATGATAAGATCTAGGGTCCTAACAACAAAAGTACAATCTAGGAACAAGTGCTTAGTCGATTCTTCAACATTCTTACACAAACTACACCATCTCGGTCCTTCCTTTCTCCTTTTTTGTAAATTATTCCATGTTAGTATTTTGTTCCTAAGAGCACACCATAAGAAGAGTTTGGAATTAGCAAGGTAGTTCAATTTCCATAGTTTATACCACCACCACTCTTGTTATACCTGAATCCAGGATTCCATCTGAAATATATATCCAAATTTTGGGCTGTAGAGGCATGATGGTGCATGTATCCATCTTAAAGAGTTCTCTCGCTCAATGATTCTAACATGAGATCCTTTTTAATGCAAGAGTGTATTCCTGCCATAATTCAATCTCTTCATTGCCTAACTAGTGTTGCTCAACACTCATCCAACCCTCTGACCATATAGTAGATCTTCTGTCATCTACAATCTAGTGTAGAAACACTTTCCCTTGTGCATTTAATCTGTTCCCCAGATCCAAGGGGAGCGAAAAATTTTCTGTCCGACATGGAAAATTTTAGGGACTAATATTCCATGTTTTTTCCAAAAAAAAAAAGATTCATCAATTTCCATTTTTCTAAAAGTGAATTTGCCCAATTTTTATAGTATAAAACTATTTTACCTTGAAAATTGTCAATATTATATATTGTATAATATAAAATAATTAGAAATCTAAATAATTTTACAAAATTATTATCAAACATTTTAAAATTTGGATATTAGGGACTAGTAAGATTCACCAAGGTTGCTAAATTTTAAGATAAACTTCCATCCTAAAAATTTCCCAATTTTTCGGACTCCTATCGAGGGATCCAATCCAATTTTAAACCTTTCCCCATTTCCCACATGCCATGCTAACCCAACACCTACCGATTAAAGGATTCTTTTATTGCCTGTAAGTCAAAATGTTTACATAAAGGTAAATTGACTATTTTATTTTAATTAATTTTTTATTTTATATACCATGGAAAAAAATCATATAGAAACAGTGAGTGAAAATGTTTCATAAAGATAAAATGACTATTTTTATTTTTGTTAAGCTTGGTAGGACTCTCATTTTTTATTTTAGATGTCCATTATGGGTAGTACAAGATTCAAACCAAGTTTGGTGAGACTTCATTCCACTACCATCACCACTTAAACTACCGGAGGAGGACAAAAATGACTATTTTATTATATATATATTTAATATTTTTATATTGTTAGTCAAAATATTTGACTAATAATTATAATCTTTGGTTTTTGAATTTTAATTTTGTTTCTTAATTAATTTTTTTTTTAGTTTTTTGAATTTAATTTTTGTTATTAAATTTTTAAACTTTATTTATTTTAAATGTATTTGTTCCATCAATCTTGGGTTTTTTTGAATTTAATTTTTATAATTTTTTTTAAATCCAAATTAAAATTTTATTTATTTTCAATGCAATTGGTTTAAATCAAATTAAAAATTTTATTTATTAAATTTGTCAAATTTTAATTTATTTTTATTTTTATATAAATGTAATCGAATCAAAATATTTAACATCTCTCCGTGGCCCTCCCCTCCCTTCCTCACTACCCTACTACATTCGATACCCAATTAATCAAAATATTTAACATCTTCCCTTCCCTATCAGATTCGAGGCCCAATTAAACTAATTTAATTTGTGATGAACACCAACATCATCTTCGTTTTTCACTACCTCAGTGGATATAGACCATATTTCCAGTTTGACACCTTTGGGAACGATTACTAGGTTAATAAGCTTCATCTGTAATCTGTGTATGGTCTATGTTGGATCTAATGACGTGTTTACTCATAATTCAAATTCACGGAAATTGGGAGTATGGGAATGATGTATTTGTCGACACCATAAAAATCCAATCACAAGTAAAACCATCAGCGGGTAAATTTACAAGATAAACATACTTTCGCTCGCTGGAGGCGAACGTTTCATCCATCCAGATTCTCGCCTCCTGTCATGGCTACTGTGGCATTGGGCTCGGGGGCTCTTTTCCATCCAGCATGGAATTTGAAGTTAAAGGGCTTTTCAAACACTCCGGCGCCCCTCAGGCTTAGAACCTCAAGCTGTTTTAAGAAGAAGAGTATTGCAGAGTTGAAGAGGGGCTTAACCACGGTCAAGGCTTCTCATATCACACAGGCCGAATGTACCCAAGCCTTAGCTCAAGTTCCTTCCAACACTTGTATTACTGCTACTATCTTTAAGGGCTCATTAGGCTCAGGCAAGGTACCCACTAAATCATATTGCTAATTTTGAAATTTTTGGGCAATGTTTTTCTGTTCAGGTTTGTATGATAGTCTAATTATAATGTGTTTTATACTTGTTCTCACATTGAATTGAATTATTAAACTTGAATATCAGTTTTACAATTCGCTCTCCGTTGGGTATATAGTACACCAAATTTCACTGTCCTTAAGGATATCTAGTCTGCCAAAATTTACTCAAGACTTGCACTAGGCCTTATCCCCCAGATTGTCTGCATTCACACGGCAGTAAGTTCTTTGAAAGGATTGAATCTCCGTCTATGTTAATAAAGCTCACTTAATTTATCAGTTGACCAAGAACCACTTGAATGAATTAGTTAACCCGAATCAAGATGATTTGTCTCATATCTAGTTATGGATGATGCGAGTCTAGTTATTAGGTTTGGTGTTTAAGAAATACAGCTTTGCCTGTCATGGGAGATTAATAAAGATGGCTTAAACTTTGTTAGAGTCTTATATTCTGTTCTTTAAGATTTGTGCCAACAAAAGCGAAATGCATTGCTACAGATTGGGTGGCGGTGGGGTGACCAATCGACTATTTGGTAACTATCCATTGAATCCAGACAGTGCATCGAGTGCATTGATTATGCACTCAAGCTAAACCCCTGTAAACTTGCAGGTGATATGCACGCACATGCACCGGGAAGTTGCAAAGCTCGAGAGAATGCATATCTCAAGTTCACACATATGTCTGACGCACCAAATATTGGAACCAGAGATTTGCAATTTTGAGATTAGATGGGTTTGGGTTAGTTTACTTGAATCTAAGTCACTATTAAGATTGCCAACTGAAGTAAATGTTGTAGCTTCATGTTCCGGATTGTCCACAGTTTCAACTTCATTCTGCCGAAGTTTCAAACCCCAAAGGGGGTCCATCATCAGGACAAATCAGAAAGATAAGATGAATGAAAAGATTATTTTGAAGTAAATGTTGTTTCCATGGCATTTCTTATTACAAATAAATTAAAATAACCATTGGAACGGTGGGAAAACTGCTATTATGTATCCCCGTTTGTTGTGCTTACAGATTTGTCAAAACTCCAAAGTAAATTGAAATAGTAAAGAAACATTTACACGGGCATGGAAAGTTTCTGTTGTGCAGAAAAGACATGTCTGTCTTGTTAAAGATAGGGCAAGTGCATAAACAAGAAGAGTAAGAGCTATTGATTATACATGTTAACAAATATGTAAAGATTACATAGAGTACTTTCGTAACAACCATCACTTCGGTCATGTAATCCCACCTACACAGTTATATAGAATGCATATCCAAATCAAACATTTAAAATTGTATTGATAACGCTAAACCACTTGAATGCACACAACTATCCTTCTGATACTCCACAAGCAGCCTCTTCCAACATACATTGGACTTCTCGTGCTCTGAGCAAGATTTCCCATCTTTGGATAATCTTGTTGTGCATCATTCTCTTCGTTTTTCGAGAAAGGTTTATTATCTTTGCCACTACTAAAAAACAACTATCCAAGAAGAACTGAACCGCCATATAGTTCCATTTTGATGCTTGGAGGCTACTGGGGACACTTCTAGTCACCTTTCTAGTTATGTTTTGTCGGTTACATCCACACATTCTCAACTGTTTCCTAGAATTACTCTCCACTATCAACATAAATAACACAATTTCCTTCATCACTTGTTCGAGTAAATAGGGTATTCCATATAGGATGTGTTGGAATATTCACCAATACTGAGAGAGGGGGAGAGGGTGAATCAGTGTTGGCACTTTTTAACAATTTTAATCATATCATGTAAACAGTTAACAACACCATTCAACAATGCATACCATCATAGACAATAGACAAGGAGGCTCCAATCGCCTGGTTGTAGAGGCTCCAAGTGAAAGGATGCTCCAACACCCTAGTTTTACCAGCCTCAATTGAAAGGATGCTCCAACACCCTGCTAGCATCAATCTGCTGCCCTTGCACCACCTTGACACCCTGAAGTGTTCTCTGGTTCCAACCTGAAGGAGACTTCACTGTCCGCCTTGCACCACCCTGCCACCCTTAAGATTAAAGAAGGTAGATTACACTGAATATGCTACTCAACCACTGCACTTGATATTATGATCACTATCCAACCACTGCTGTCAATAACACTGCTGCACTGCCTCTTCTTCTGTCCAATTGTTGTAACAATGGCATTATTAGGCTCTTCGCAATGTGCTGACCCTAGCAATGTATTTTGACAACTTCATTGACAAAATGGCATGCTTAACTCATCAATTGCATTATGATTATACAAATCTATTGCTGTTCAACATGTATATCCACTGGAAAACGTTAACAACATAGAGATAGATTCACATCAAGTCTCTGAGATGAAACCACTGTACCAATAACATCATGTAAGCAAGACAATCTGGTTACCAAACTAAACCATAACCCAGTCGACAAGGAGAAATATGTTTTTGAAGTCAAGCCCACACATGTGCAATATGTTGAGAAATCTAGGGCATCAAGATTAGATGATTTATCTTCTTATGATAACTACTTGTGAATGCTTTTTATTTCTTTAGATTAGGATATTCTCTCTACTTAGATTATTATTGTATTCTTCATCAAACAACTACCAATGCATAAACAATAAAGAGACAAGAGACACAGAATGTAGGCGATCAACCAGGGCCAAAACCTCTCCCCCTTGAGAGGGAAACCCAAACAAATTCTTCCTCTTATAGAGACATGAATTGACGAATACTAAGACCAAGACCCTTGACTTATTCACCTCTCCAAGACCAAGACCAAGCCACAAGGCTTCTTAGCTTGACCTTTCCTTCCTTGAGTCAACGATTGTCAATTGCTTGCTTCTTCCTTCTTCCTTGGCAACCCTTTAGATCTCGGCTTCTTGAATCAGACCTGCAACTTTTCGGCCCTATTTTAGAAGCCCTAAATTCGGTCGTTGAGAAACCTTAACCTTCAATCTTCTTCGCTTGAGAGGGAGATTAACATTCCTCAGCTCAGCTTGAGGGTTTACTTCTCTTTCTCCTTAATTTGGCTTCTAGGACAACAGTGATACTTTTGACCCTTTTTCTGCAGCAGATGATCCTCCTTTCATTTGCATGTGTGGAGATATCAGCCCTAAAACAGATCCAAACAACTTCGCTCTTCCCTTCCTTTTCTTTGCTGGTTATGAGGCTCCTTTCCTAGTGATTTTTGCACTTCTTATTGCAGGCTGATCTTGATCGAAATTCTGTCTTTCAAATGGAGGCTGAGATACCTATTTATAGTGGTTTGTGCATCCATAATAAGCCAACTTGAACTAGAGCCTAGGCTGACTTGTCATTCTGGAAACATCTTTAGGCTGACTTGAAGGAGGTGCTTGAGCTTGGTCTTAGAGGGTTTCTTAATGACTCATTTACATATGTAACATGCCCAACAAGGGTCTTCAAACTTGACATTGACTCAATGAACTTTTTGACTTGATGACTAACCCTAAAGGCTCACAAAGGGAGCCTTAACTAAAAATAAAATTCCTTGCTCATGAAACCCATGAGACAAGCATTACAAAAATAATTTTATTTTCTTCTTTACATCAATTACATAAAAACATAATTACACACATCATTATGAAGATGGAACCTAGTTACACTTTTCAACACTCCCTCTTAACTAGGGAGGTATTCATAATCCATACAAGGTACTTGACATTCTGAATCTGAAGAATTCTCATAAGAAGAGTCGGATTGGTAACCCATCTGTATAACATCATATCAACCAACATTGTCACATAGCAAGGCCTTGACTAACAACTCTATCTTTCTACAAGATCAGAGTTCAATGCTGGCGAGACCAATGATGTATAGACACCCTCATCATTGTCTCTCTTGGAACATACCCCACTCGGGTTCTCTCAGAGTATGTTCCACTAGGACTATTCTTATCTTGGATTCCCAGTCCTCAAAGAATATCGGCCCTCTACAACTATGCTTATCATGGATGCCCTAACTCATCCTCAAAGAGCATCAGATGCTAGATGTTTACCCATCCTGTCTACCCAAGTGAAGACAAGAATGATGTGTCTATCTCTCCCTCTCAACTTAGGGAGGACATACCTATTCCAATGAAGGAATGTACTCATTCCTACGGAAGGAAAAAGTTGCAGCAAGATCCCAGTACGTCTGATACATTTATCTGGAAAAATGACTCATTATGGTACAAAAATCACATATATCTATGTAAGAATTCTCAACTCAAACAAAAGATTCTTTTGGAATTGCACACCTCTCCTTTAGAAGGGCACCCAGGATTTCTAAAAACTTACCATAGGGTCAAGAAGGAATTTTTTTGGGATGGCCTTAAATCTGATATTCAGAAGTTTGTGGCAGAATGTTTGGTTTGCCAACAAAATAAAGTTGAGACAATTAAGATCCCAGGTCTATTACAACCTTTAGCCATTCCAAGTCAGTGTTGGGAGGAGTTCTCAATGGATTTTATCACAGGTTTACCCAAGTCCGAAGGAAAGAGTGTCATCATGGTGGTAGTTGATAGACTTACGAAGTATGCACACTTTTGTGCATTATCTCATCCTTTTAAAGCTAGTACAATTGCTATTGCATTTATGGAAACAATTCAAAGGCTAGATGGAAACCCAAAGATTATAGTAAGTCACTGAGATCCCATTTTCACTGAAAATTTCTGAACAAAATTATTTTCTTATCTTTGTGCTCAATTATTTGATAGCTCATCTAATCATCCTCATTTTGATGAACAAACTGAGATAGCGAATAAATGTTTGGAAGGATATCTTTGTTGCTTGGTATCTAATAAACAAACACAATGGGTCAAGTGGTTACCTCTGGCTGAATGGTGGTATAACACTTCCTTCCATACTGCAGCAAAAATGACCCCATTTATGGCACTTTATGGATATCATCCACCGTCCATCACATCATCTTTAAGAGAAAATTCTAATGTTCAATCAGTGGAAGATCACATTGAGCATCAACAACAAGTTCGCCAACTCTTAAAGGATAACCTCACTTTGGCGCAGAATCGAATGAAACAATAGGTAGATTAACATCGCAGGTGAAATAAGTTTTGATGTAGGCAACTGGGTATTTTTACAGCTACAACCATACAAACAAATGTCCTCAAGTAAGTGAAGAAGGATGATAAATTATCACCCAAGTACTATGGTCCTTACAAGGTGTTGCAAAAGATTGGTACCATGGCATACAAATTGGAGCTGCATGCATCTTCTCGAGTACACCTAGTTTTCCATGTTTCCTACTTAAAGAAGGTTATTAGTGACAAGCTCCCAGTTCAAACAATATTGTCAAAACTTGACGAGGAAGGAAAAATCATATTGGAGCCTAAAGCAGTCATGGAAACAAGAACTTGACGACTACGGAATCAATCAATTTCAGAGCATCTCATTAATTGGAAGAACTTACCTGCTGAAGATTCTGCATGGGAGGATGAAAATTTTATACAAAAGCATCCAAAACTAGTCAAGCGTTGGGGACAATGTTTTTTTGAATTAGAGGGGCATGTTAAGTCCCTATAATACTAGTGTAGCCCCCTTATTGTTATTGTTGGTTCGATGTAACCCCCATATTGTTATTGTTGTGCCCCATAGAATCCCATTATTGTTATTGTTGTGCCCTTGCATTATTATTGTTATGTAGGCTCTGATTATATTATGACCCTTTAGACTCCTATATATACCAAGGAGGTCTTGTCATTTGTATTATCCAAGAATTGTTCATTTATGTAATATAAAGGAGGTTGCCCCCTTGAAGAGGCTAATTTTCAAGTTGTTGATCTATCTTTTCTTCTGTTTTGTGATCTGGTTGTATAACAAAGGGCACATAATGGTTGGCTCAGGTGGCGGAGAAAGGTGGCACATTGAGCTATCTGGTGGCTGGAAGGGGTTGCTGGCTGTCGACTAAAGACAATCTAGGAGAAAAATTTCTGCTATGGGTGTCACCCACTGGTGGTGGGTAACAGGTCCTCTTTCATCTGTAAAATCTAGATTAGTGTTTTCTGTATCCAAATAGTCTTTTCCTATAGCATGGGTCATTCTTTTAAGTCTGCTTGTAGAGCGTACCCATCTTGCTGTCTATTTGTATCAGATTGTAAATTTGTCCATGTTGTCTTCAGTCATTGGAACAATACAAAAGTAGGCATGTTCTAAGATTTGTGCAATCATATTATATGACTATTAATGTATTCTTTAAAGCCAATTGTGAAATAGTTAAAAGGACTTCAAATTTCGGACCTAAGTGACTGCTTGTAACCCTCCAAATTTCTCTTTTCCC
The DNA here is from genome assembly GCA_000404065.3 of Pinus taeda. Classification (NCBI taxonomy): domain Eukaryota; kingdom Viridiplantae; phylum Streptophyta; class Pinopsida; order Pinales; family Pinaceae; genus Pinus; species Pinus taeda. Next base: position 128,892 of record APFE031073471.1, on the reverse strand, counting down.
ATATGGTGAAGACTTAGTGCAGCTTTAGACTCAACACCCATTGTTGTGGCAATGCTATCTTCTTCAACCTTTGTGCACCATGGTGTTAGTTTTTGTATCATCGAATGTGTTCTAGCCTTGAAATTTTGTGGAGAGGCTAGAATACATGAGATCTCCAAAACCTAGAAATTGTTTTAGGAAATTCTGCCTAGAAATGACTTATTTAGATTATTAACCAATTTTTTAATGTTTTCTAAGTCTAAACTTAGGAATATGGTTAATTAATCAAAATTAATTAAGTCAAGGAGTGAATGATCGAGAAACTCACACGGATCGACTTCAAGTCAATCCTAGCTATCAATTAAGATTTAATCTTGGCCATGTTGAAGAATGTAACTAGGTCCAGTCTTCATAAATGTATTTGAGTCATTATGTAATGTACTTGTCAAAAGAATAAAGAGATAATTTTGTTATTGTATCAATGACTTATTAAAGCATGGGTTTCATGCTTGGGTCATCATTATATTAGTCAAAGTCCCCATTGTGGACTCCTAGGATTAATATTGAGTGAATAGAGTCATTGTACAATTAAAGAGACCCTTCTTGGGCTTTGGAATCATGTAAAAAGGTTTATTATTGAGTAAAATATGATTTGTGTAACCTTCACACCAAGTCGGCCCAAAGGAGATCAAGTTAGCCTAAGGGACACCAATTTGACCTCACCTGAAGCCTATAAATAGAAGGAGATCGAATTCATTTGGAGCATCTTATCTCAAGCAAGTTCGATATCTCTAATAAAGATAGAAAAAGTGTGAAGTGGGTCAAGGAAGTCAAAAGAAGTGCGAATTGGGTCAAGGTCAAAGAGAAAAGGAAAATCAAAGTTTGGTGGTCCTCTCTCTCTCTATTTCGTGCCCTAGTTTGGGAGATCAAAGTCTTTCAAGTGTTGCTGCCTGATGCCGTAAGTTGCTACATAGTCGAAGTTGCTGAGGTGGAAGTGCTGCTGCAAAGGGGTTGAAGATCTGGAAGGGCTGACTTGGTGTGGAGGGAAGGTTTGGTCTATGTCTAGGTTGAAGAGCCTCAAAGAAAACTATTGAAGGAGGAGAATTTTTTGACTGAGTTTTCCCCTCAAGGGGGGTTTTGCCCTGGTGTTTGTTGAAGAATCTAAGGCAATTAGATATAGTAGGATTCTTCTAGATTTGATAACAATTTGTGAAGCTCTTTTACAATTTATCTTGTTAGCTTAATCTTCTTCTCTTCTTATTAAAGCATGTGTGTTTACTTCATCAAATTGCTACCAAAAACATAAGAACTAGAACAAAAGATGTTGGCTCTCAGCCAAGGCAAAACCTCTCTCTCTTAGAGAGGAAAACCCTTTTGTAAATTTCTCTTATTGAAGCTTCAATTGATCAATGTCAAACCGTAAACCATTGACAAGAATATCCTCCAAGCACAAGTCAAGTCCTTCCTCCTTGCTGCACTTCGTTCCCCGACAGATAGTCCATGTTGCACTTGCTCTAGAAGAGATACTTATCCTTATCTTTAGTGAGACCCTTTACTTGTGATGATCCCTTCCTTCCTCCTGACCAATCGAGCTCCTTCTTCAAGGTGTAGTTGCAGACTTGATATGACTGTCCTGTAGCCCTAAATTCTCGCACATGTGGGAGGTTTCCTTGAGTATTTGGTTCCTTTCTATTTCGATTGAGAGAGTCTCTTCTCGGCTCTAGTGGGAGGCCTTATAGGCCTAAGTTTGAAGCCCAAATAATGAGAAGTATGAGACTGTTATGTTGCTGTTGTTATGACCGCAGAGATGCCTCCTTTTCTCGCACGTGTGACTATGTCTTACCCTAGAAACAGTTCTCCAACCTTCAGTGATGACTTATCCTTCTTCGCTGCACTAAAGGCTCCTTATACTTGTCCTTTTTCACCCTTTTTTCGGTCTTCCTTGCTCGCTGATTTCAGAGGTAAATTGCTTGTCGTTTGAGGGAGTGGACAACCTCTATATATAGAGGACTATCCCTCCTTATATAGAGGACTATCCCTCCTTTAGGCCAACTTGAGGCTGACATGATGACTGTAGGCTGACTTGAGTTTCCTTCATCATTTTTGCTCCTTTGATGACGTTGTTGCATGGAGAGGACTTGTCTTTGCTTGGAGGGATATTCTTTGACTCTTATACAGATATGTTCATGGTGTAACATGCCCTTAAGGGTCTTCAAACTTTCTTTTGACTCTTTGACTTACCTATAGCACTTTAACATGTGCTAGACCTATTTCAATGAGCTAGAAACTCATTGATAAATATAACAAAAATAATATTTCTTTTCTTGAATAAATACAAATATCAAAAGTACATTTATGAAGACCGAACCTAGTTACACTTTCTTCAACACTCCCTCTTAACTAGGGAGGTATTCATAAATCATTACAAGGTGTTTGGCTATTTTTTAATCTTGAAGAATTCACATAAGAGAAACCGGATTGGCAATCCATTTGTTATAGCATCATAGTAACCGACATTGTTCATCGCAAGGCCTTGACTAACAACTCTATCTCTCATAAGATTAGAGCACAATGTACATACCCACCCGGTTGTTCACTGAGTATGACCTTCTAGGACTATTCTTGTCTTGGGTTGCCAACCCTCAAAGAATATTGCTCCTCTTGTCTATGTCTTGGATGCCCTACACATCCTCAAAGAGCATCAGATGCCAGATGATTACCCAATTTTCCCATTCTTTCTTCCCAAGTGAAGACAAGAATGTTGTGTCTATCTCTTCCTCTTAATTGAGGACATGCCCAAGTTTTGTCTGACAAGGAACTTGCCCAAGCTCCTTTGTAGTTGGGAACTTGTTATAACTCCCTCTTAGCTAGGGACTTGTCCATTCATCAACAACTTCTTCTTTGTGGGTCTTTCAACTGCTTGATCTCCTTCTTTCCTTCGATGTCATGAAGTCTTTGTTTGAACTTCTTCTTGGTAAGACATCAACCATTGATCACTTTCCTTCCTGATTTTTCACGTCATTGCTCCCTTCGTGGAAAGTGGGCTTCTTGATATATATCAGGTTCTCTTGTCATCTGGCTACTCCTTTGTCATCTTGTCAATGCTTCAGAATGCTTTTCACATGGATGCTTAGTTGTACTTGCTTGTTCCCATACTTTGATTTATTAGCACTTCACGATTTCATCCTGATATTGCTTCAACATCAAATGGTGCTTTTGCGGGATGGCTTCTTCATCATGACATCTTTGTAGAGTTGAATTAGTTATCTGCACCTTACTATCTCCAAGGCCTTCATAGGTGTCATGGGTCCTTTGATTTTTTTTTCTTCCTTTGTCAGAGTTGTCATGTCTTCTTTCGGGAGATGTCTTTAATGGATCTTGTCAGATAGTGATTCTTTGTGACCATGGTGTTCTTCATATGCTTGATCTCTTTCTTCATTAGCTTCTTCTCGGATGATTAGTCAACAACCTTATACTCCTTATGGGAGAACTTCTTTATGTTGACCTTCATTGCATTGTAGTACATGCCTTCGAGCATGTCATTGGTGAAAGAGATCCTTTTACACTTGATCATGTCATAGAACTATTCCCATGACTCATATATATATATATATATATATATATATGTATATATATATATGATGACATGACTTAATCTTTGATGCATACAT
>APFE031073471.1:54971-125232 GCA_000404065.3 Pinus taeda | reverse complement strand
AACATGTTCCAATGAGTTCAAAATGTCCAAAATTGGCTATCTAGCCTCTTTTTGCATCCCATTTGGTCGAAAATTTCCTTAATCATGATTTATGTCAATCTTTCCACAATTTTATCCTGCAAATCTGGCTTACTGCCAGTTAAATTCATTATCCATAGTTAAAACTGACAGTTCTGCCGAAATCAATGGTTTCGCAATCATTCCTACCTATCTCGCAGTTAAGGGCCGAGTGGTCACATGCAACGTGGTTGGTCCAATGGTTAAGGCTACAGTTCTTCAGCCCTGTTGGATATTGCAATCGGCAAAGTCCATCGGTGTACAAACCCTTACATGAGGCGCTCTGCGGATCTATAGGGATTATTAAATACAGCATATAACATATCGCATTTGGGAACCCCATTGCAATCACAATTGATGCGTAAACCTTCAACATATCAACCCAACTTGCATTTTGCGATAACACGGACTTGTCGGGGTTATAAATCTCAATGCATCTGGCAATCCTATTACAACCAATACTTTCCTTCGATGGATATCAAAGTCCATACACTGTGATAATAGTGGACTCGTTGGGGTTATAAAATACATTGTATAACAATATCGGGCATGTAAGTCCCCCCATCGTAAATCGCAATTGGCATTATCGATGGTGACATGTATATATTGATGGGTACTGGGTGTGATATGCGATTGCGATATATCGCATCACAACCCTAACTGTGCCAAGGGTCAATTCTTAACATTATGTGATATGCGATTGTGACCGCATCACATCGCAACTTGCTCTGCGCCGAGGGCCGATTCTTTAACGTCGACCTGCCTTTTGCTATGATATGTGATGCGTAGGGGCCAATGATAACCTGCCACTTGGTGCCTCCTCATTCATTGAAGGGATTTGCCATGCCATCAAATCCTTCCATGTCATCAAGTCAACCTTGAACTTTGACTTGCTCTAACTTCTACATACGAGCTCAGATTTGAGTTCCGTTCACACCGTTGGATTCAGAATGACAAGCTCTTCGATCTGAAGCTAAGCTTATCAAGATTTTGACCCTTTGTTTTTTTGGGCAAATTTTGAGCTCCTGGTCAACTGCGCCATGCTCTCCTCATTTATATTTGGTGGGGTGGCGGCCATCCCCCCTTCGCCCACACACACACACCTATTCCTTCCTTGACACCCCATATGGGGATGTTCCATAAGCACCCTACCCATAATTGTTTTGAGTTACTAATACAAGTCTATAGCTTGCATGTGTTTCTAAAATCTGGTGTCCATCTGGTAACCTCTTCCTAAACTTCAACATCCAATAGAAGCCTACATTCCACCATTGCTTCCGCCTTAGGGATGTTAGCTACAAAGGGCACTGCTAAGCACCCCACTGCTAATCAATCTCTTGGAGGAGGAGGACATTATGAGCCTCATTGGCCTTTGTGACTAAAAGGGATTTGAACACACAACATAGTGGAATAAGGGATAGAAAATGATTTAGGGAAACTAAGAGTAGAGATAGCCTAAATCAATGACACTTGCTTGTAGGCTAAGGAGGTTTTGAAAGATACAAAGGGCCACAAGGGATGTGCCAATAAAAACCTCAATTGCGTGGCTAAAGAGAACAATACTTGAACAAGAAGAGAGACTTTAAAAATTTATGAACGATAAGAGAAAGTGATGAACATAAGTACCTACCCCCTATGGAGGAGTCTGCAAGCACAAACCTAAGGGAAGCTAGATATATAACAAGAACTCACCTAAAAATAAAGACTTTAAATACCATCTAGAGAGCAACAAACCATATAATGATGAAAAGCATAAAACCATGATTCTTCTTGAGCCTAACCTTGTAACAGTTTAGGAAAATCACTAAGACTTCAAAATTTCCCAAAGCGATGAGAGGAAGTGATGAATAGGAGTACCTACCCCATGTGGAGTTTATGAGCATTGGCCCAATGAATGCTAAATACAAAATGAGTGCTCACCTTTAAGCAATGACTTTAAATATCATGTAGAGGGAGTTACATCATATAATAATCAAAAGCATAAAACCATGATTCTTCCCAAGCCTAATCTTATAGCAATTCGAGAAAATCAATGCTTCTTTGCCATCTATGCATACGAGTGACCATACAAATAAGTAATGACAAACATGAAAGGGGCAATAATGCCAATTTTTTTTAAGCTTTCTTACTTTCTCTTTCTTTGGATTAACATCTACTCGAACATTATCCACCTTCTTCACCATGAGAGTTGGGCCATCGTTGTTAGAGATTACACAATTATGATTAAACACGAAAGAGGTTGTCAAACAACTAGATCAGACAAAGTTAAGTGTAACCATTTGCAAGTACATGGAGTATTAAACCTCCTCTCACAGTGGCAGGTTCTCTCCATAACCCAATACATTGATACTGCGGTTTGATACCCCATGTGGTGTTACATAAAAATGAGAACATGGAGGTGGGCTTTGATCCACTTATGGGTGCATGGGTCAATGTTATGAACTTAAAATCATAACAAGTAAATAAAATATTAAAATATTATTTAAATAAATAAATTATTAATTATAATCAATTAAATTAGCAAATAGGTTATTCAATGAGAGACATCAGTCCCAAGGGACATGTCTCTCTGATTAGGCATGGGCCAGTCAACTTCCTATTAAGGAAGCACCGCCTCAAACCTTGTAACATGCATTCAATATATTATATATATAATATAATAAATAGATATTATATATATATTTATATTACATTCAAAATTTACCTAGTATTTTATTATCAGTCTACAATACTTTAGAATTTAAATTCTAATAGTGGTATCAGAGGCAGAACTTGTTTGATGACACCTATGAGGTTCTGCTGGTCGTCAAGCTCGACGAGCCTTCCATCCCCAACCTGCATTTCACTGTGCAAGACTGTACTTGCAGAAAAGAGGTGTGGTTCCCAGTGGTCTTGGAGAAAAAAAAAACTGCAGAAGCGTATCACTACAACATTGACAGCCTGTGTGTGGGGTAACCTACCACCAAGGAAGGTTGTTGTGGGCGTGGCTTGGTTCTAGCATATCTGGCCCGAGATCCACTGGCGGTTCTATCTATATGGATAGGTTCTATCGGCGTGGGTGTGGGTAAGTTAGCGGACAGAACAACCGCCACCGTAAACATTGCAATCGTTGTTCACAGTAAAACACCAAGTGACCACGATTTGACAGGATGGCCACGGTATTTCTGCGCAGAAGATACGGGTAACATCAAGGTCAACAGACGTGACTGAGGGGTGACATCATTTCCTTTAAAAAAAACTAATTCTTATGTCATTTAAAAAACTTTATAATATAAACTAAAGTTTATTTGATTAATTAATTAATTAAAAAATAATATTATTAATATTAAAAAAAAAATGGGTCTTCAAGAAAAACCAAAACAAAATGGTGGCCAACAATAATGGAGATATGAAAAAGGTTCAAGAGGACATTAGCAAGCTGAATAAATGATTGGATAATGTCGAGAAGTCAATTAGTAAGCAAGCCCAGATGGCCAACGATATATATTACTTAAAAAACTTGATGAGTCGATGCTTCGGAGAGACCGATCCACCTTCAGCTACACAGAGTCCCAAGACTCCAGAAGGGGAGATTTCTCTAGAGCATGACTTCCTGAGGCGTGAGAAGCAACAAATACCCCAAATTCACTTCGAAGGAATCCAATATTACAGTCATTCTTTCAGAAGGAACCATCTTAAAATCAAAAATGAATTACCGAAGTGTGATGGTAAGAACATTAAAAGTCGTCGTCGTATGGGTAAATAAGATGGATGCAATTTTTTTAGCAAACACTCCGCTCGACGAACAAGAAAAAAGTCATCACTGCATCTAACTACTTAGAAGCAAAAGCATATGATTGGTTTTTGTGGTGGTTGTCTAAATGCACAGGTTGCTCATTCAATTGGAAAAATCTTAAAAACGCTCTGTTAAAAAGGTTTCATGACGAGGAGGATGATGTCTACGAGAGATTTGTTCACCTGAAGAAAAAATGATTAGTGATAAATACACTCACAAATGGGAAATATTAGCAGTAAGGTAGAGAGAGTTTTTAGATGAGGAGCTGCTAAAAATGTATCGTTGTGGCCTTAAAGATTACATTTGCAAAGAATTAAAATTACATAAAACCAAAACTATTGAGGAGGTTCGACATGTAGCCATAATTATTGAGCGAAAATACAAACTTCACAAAGCACCATATGCCAGTCACGATAGGACTGACAACTATTCCAAGGGAAAGGCAGGTAAACCCTTGTCAGAAAATACTAAGTATGTTCCACCACCATTACGAAGTGAAGGAAAACAACAATCTAATGTCGAAAGAAAAAAGGATGGAAAATGTTAGGAGTGCGAAGGGAAGTATTATGCAGGACACAAATGCGCAACACAAAAATTGTACAACTGTGAAGCTAAACAAGAAGAGGAATCCTCAGAAGACAGCTCTAATGAAGAGGACAATGAAGAAAATATAAACCCTAGTGTTGAATTAGAAGACGATATGCCACGAATTTCCATAGCAGCCATCACAGGGATAGCTCAACCACAGACACTAAAGCTTAAAGGTCACATCAAGAAGCCAAGTGTTATAGTTCTAGTGGATTCACGAAGTACGCACAACTTTGTAGATGTAAATGTTGCAAAAATATTGAACATCTTTGCGTACCCGGTAGCAGACTTAAAAGTTATGGTAGCAGATGGAAAGCATATAGATGGAGTGGGCAAGTGCCATAAAGTTAAGTTGCAATTAAATGACTATGTGGTTCCCCCAGAAGGAGTAGATGTTGTTTTGGGTTTAAAATGGTTAAGAACACTAGGTACATATTCAACAAATCACATAAAACAGTTCATTAGATTAAAATGGGATGGAAGGAAATATCAGTTGTTCAGGTTTCAAGCACCACCAACACAAGTCATCTCTGCTCAACAGATTAAGAAGCTTATTCACGAGGGGGAACCAACATTCTTTGCACAATGTCAGCACTTGGAATTATTATCGATAGAAGGGACTCATCGACCATCAGAGATTTCATCCTTGATCCAGAAATACGAGAAGGATTTCCAAGATCTACCAATAAAGTTAACCCTAAAAAGGCAAATTGAACATATTATCGAAGTAAAACCAGACTCAACACTAGTTAATGTTAAGCCATATCATTATCCCCATCACCACAAGACAAGAATAGAACGCTTAATACAAGACCTACTGAAGCGTGGAATCATCACGAAGAGTAGAAGTCCATACGCTGCACCCATAGTATTGGTCAGAAAGAAGGACAAATCTTTCCGATTATGTATAAATTACATAGGCTTAAACAAAATCACTATTAAGCGTAAGTTTCCGATTCCGTTCATTTATGAAATGTTAGATGAATTACACAATGCAAAATAATTTTCCAAGTTAGATCTAAGATCAGGCTACTACCAAATACGAGTAAGGTTAGAAGACGTCGAAAAGTCAACATTCAGGACTCTTGAAGGGCATTACGAGTTCAAGGTCATGCCATTTGGATTAACAAATGCACCAGCCACCTTCCAAGCAACCATGAATGAGCTCTTTCACCCTTATCTTAGGAAGTTCGTATTAGTTTTCTTCGATGATATTTTAGTCTACAGTAAGACATGGAAAGAACATCTCAAACATCTAGAAGAAGTGTTCTCTGTTTAGGAAAAGAACCAGTTTTACGCCAAGCTATCAAAATGTATGTTTGGGCAGAAGGAAGTTGAATATCTAGGTCATATTATATCAAGGGAAGGAGTCCAAGTGGATCCCAACAAAATCAAGGCAAACAAAGAATGGCCCAAACCCAATAACATATCTAAGTTGACGGGATTTTTGGGTTTAACGGGGTATTACAAAAGATTTATAAAAAACTACGCACAATTGATAGCACCCCTGACGAATTTGTTAAAGAAAAATGCTTTTAAGTGGGATGACCAAGCAGGCAAGTGTTTTGAGAAATTAAAGGAAGTGATGTCAACCACACCAGTACTAGCAACTCCTGACTTCTCCAAACCGTTCGTAGTCGAATGTGATGCTTCTGGGTTCGGAATTGGCACTCTATTGATGTAGGACACCCACCCTATAACATTTGAAAGCAGGAAACTTAATAAACGAGAAGGCCTAAAATCAACATACCAAAAGGAGATGCTCACCATCATACATGCTTTGACGAAATGGCACCAGTATTTGCTTGGAAGTAATTTTTTAATCTGAACCGACCACAACATACTTCAATTCTTACTTCAACAAAAGACATTATCAACAAAACAACATAAGTGGATGGAGAAGTTATCAGGCTTCGATTTATAAACATTACAACAAGAGGGGAAAGGAGAATGTTGTAGCCGATGCACTCTCACGTAAAGATGACGATCACACAACGTGTGCCACCATGATAGTTGTTTCAGAATGGTTGGACGAAATACGAGCTGAATATGCCAAGGATAAGGATTGTCACTCCATGATTAACAATATCAATTAGTATACCTACTTCGAGTGGAAAAATGACATCTTATGGTACAAGGTGAGAATTTACCTAACACCCACATCCAATTTTAAGGTGAAAATATTAAAGGAGTCTCACAATGCGCCAGCAGCTGGACATGTCAGATTCTACAAGACTTACTACAACATCCAAGAGTCATTCTATTGGAAGGGTATGAGCAAGGAAATTCATAAATATGTTGCAGATGTGATATTTGTCAAAGAAGTAAGAGCAAAAATGTTCCAACTCCAGGATTGCTACATCCACTACACATTCCAAATCAGAAGTGGGAGGATATTTCGATGGATTTTATTAAAGGACTACCTGCATCTGTCGAAAAGGATAAAATATTTGTAGTAGTCGACAGGCTCACTAAATACGCCCACTTTATGGCTATTTAAAAGACTGAGACAACTAAACAAATCGATTATGTGTTTTGTAAAACAATATTTACAAACTACATGGGTTTCCTAAGGTCACAACCAGCGATAGAGATGTAAGGTTTAAAGGGAAATTTTGGAAGGAATTCTGCCATCGAGCAGGAATATCCCTCAATATGAGTTTGGCCTATCACCTCCAAACACATGGACAGACCAAAATCGTTAATAAATGCTTGGAAACATATCTTCGTGTTGAAAATGCAACAAGATGATGGAGCTTAGTGAAAAGAAGTCGCCTTCACTAAGTGGGCCCACAGGCTATTTTTGGTGCAAAGTTTATTTTTAGACATATGGATCATGGTCTATGAGTTGCAGGATGCTATTTATGGATGATTGGTCATGTTGGTAAAAATAGATGGACCTCTATTTTTAGACATATGGGCGGAGTCTATTTTAGACTGCCAGTCAAAAAATAGAACAGTCGAATATTATTAGCTCTTAATAATATTTGGACTATAAACATTATCTTATCCTCTTGCAGCACTTCAGTTCGAGCTACGGATGTGGCACATGCAACTTCCAGAAGGAAATACGCTTTTTCTATGGGTTAGTTGAGCTATTGCATGATGGACTTCAGTTAGAAATCAAATGATTGAGTTTGGTGGAGTTGATTGAGAAGTTGATGGAGTTATGTTCAGTTTGACTTAGTTGAACTAGTTGTTTTAGTCTAACTGACAAATACACTAGTGATGAGTGGTGTGAATTAATTATTAATTAATTCACTAATTATTAACTCATAAATCAACTAAAGAATACATCAGTTAACTCAGTGCATGGACAGTTCAGTGGAGACAAGTGTTAGAGGTGGGTAAAAGGGTTAGACTACTATCAGTTGTGACTATAGCTGTGCATGAGATTTGCACAATCATTGATTGAGATTGCCAATGAGGATTGCGCAGTACAAGCCAAGGGAATTCGAACTTGGATCAGATCTATTCACAGGTTGGATTGCGCAGTAGAGGCAGGCAAACAGTGGAGGAGATTTGAACCCGTGACTTGTTCAGATCTGAGCTAGTTTGTGTGTAGGATGTGGAGATAGTACTGAGTACTTGTGAGGAGTATTGTACTATGTATGTTACATGTTCTCTATCATTATAATATACAGATAGTTGGGGGTTTTCAGCTGTATGCTTTCCCTGTTACATACTGTGTTGATATGTGTGATTGATGTTTCAATGTGCGCATGCGATTGTTTCTTTTAATTCCGCAAATTGATGATCAATGGTAGAGGAGGTTATGTATTATGCTTGCATTCCGCAAATAGTGTATAATCAGGATAATCTCTGTGAATAAGTGTCATATTATTCAAAATTTCTACATTCTCTTGTTTATGAATCTTCTTTTGAAGATTCTATCAGAGGATTTTTAAAGATCCTTACCCTGCAAATTTTTCTTCCTTTTGATGATAGAGGCATTCTAAGATTTTAATCATGATCAATTATTCTTTCATTGTGGACGAGGTCCTATAATAGGTATGCTCCTTCTATATGAATATCTTGAGCTATATTCTAGAAGATATCTTTAACCATGCATTCTATTCTATTTCTACATGCTCCTATACTACTCAAAACTTTGAAAGAAGACTTTAAGTAAAGAGTTTGACTTAGTCATAGTAGAGATCTGGAGGATCTTCCATCTTCTACTTCTTGTCTTCTTCTTTCACTTCTTGAGTTACATGAGATTCTTCCCTTTTTCTTTTGTTGTTGTTGTCCTTCTTAAGTTTAGGACAATCCCTTTTGTAGTGTCCATATTCTTCACATCCAAAGCATTGGATTTTGGACATATCTCTATTGCTTGTTCTTCATGGACCAAACTTGCCAATTTTTCCCTCTCTTGGCCATAGCAGCAAATGCTTGCTCCTTTGATCCCACATCATCCTTTGCTTTGAGTCTAGTTTCCTCTATCTTGCATAGAGACCATAGTTCACTTAGTGGGGTAGCTTCCTTCTTGACATATATGCTTGATGTGAAGTTGCCCCAATTCCCAGGTAGAGCATTGAGTATTGCAGTTGTCATTTCTCTGTTAGACACGACTTTTCCTAGCTCTTGAAGTTGATCCCTCATCTCAGAGATTTTCATGAAGTAGGGAGCTATTCCTTCCTTTGATATCTTCATATTGTAGAAATCATTTCGTAGAGATATCACTTCTCCAGCTGTGCTTACTGAGAACAACTCTATTAGCCTGTCATAGTTATCTTTTGATGTTTCAAATTTCGAGACATAAGGAATGAGAGAGTCCTTGATGGATTCTATTAGAATCCTTTGAGCTCTTGTCTCATCCTTATTGTACTTGGCTAAGGCTTGAGTTTGTTCCTTTGCGGGAATAGTGATATTCCCTTTGATGTGATCTAGAAGTTCATTCTCTTTGAGAAGTAAATTAGTCCTCTTTTTCCATGCAAGGAAGTTATTGGTCCCAATCAATTTGTTGCTTTCCTTGCAAAAAGACATTGATTATATTCAGAAGGGGACATATACTTACTTGATAGAGTTTGAGATGTAGTGGACTTGCTTTCTTCTTGAAGGCTTGATGGCTTGCCTTCCTTCAATCTTGATGTTCTTCAAGTTGCTTTCTCCAAATGTATCTGCTTGACAATGAGATTTGCTTGATGACTTGTAGCTTGATGTAGGTCCCTCTTTGATTTGTTCTTCTTGTAGGTACCTTTATATAAGGTTTTTCTTCTTGTTTTGTAGTCTTCCTTGATGAATAGTAGATAGTAGACCTTCTTGTCCTTGATGTGATTGAGACTTCTTGGCTTGATGCTTCAACCTTGTAGATGTTCTTGAGATGTCCTTCTTAGATGAGTCACCTTATGAGTGTTCTTGAGATGCCCTTTCCTTGATGTGTCACCTTAGCTCTGATACCACGATGAAGAATCTAAGGCAATTAGATATTGTAGGATTATTCTAGACTTGATAACAATTTGTGAAGCTCTTTTACAATTTATCTTGTTAGCTTAATCTTCTTCTCTTTTTATTAAAGCATTTGTGTTTACTTCATCAAACTGCTACCAAAAACATAAGAACAAGAACACAAGATGTTGACTCTCTGCCAGGGCAAAACCTCTCTTGCTTAGAGAGGAAAACCCTTTTGTAAATTTCTCTTATTGAAGCTTCTATTGATCAATGCCAAACCCTAGACCCTTGACAAGAATATCCTCCAAGCACAAGTCAAGTCCTTCCTCCTTGCTGCACTTCGTTCCCCGACACTTCGTCCTCCTTTCGGCACTTCGTTCTCCTTACAATTGTTGATAGTCCTTGTTGCACTTGCTCTAGAAGAGACACTTATCCTTGATCTTTAGTGAGACCCTTTACTTGTGATGATCCCTTCCTTCCTCTTGACCAACCAAGCTCCTTCTTCAAGGTGTCATTGTAGACTTGATATGACTGCCCTGCAGCCCTAAATTCTCGCACATGTGGGATGTTTCCTTGAGTATTTGGTTCCTTTCTTCTTTGATTGAGGGAGTCTCTTCCTCGCTCTAGTGGGAGACCTTATAGGCCTAAGTTTGAAGCCCAAACAGTGAGAAGTATGAGACTGTTACATTGCTTCTGTTATGACCACAAATATGCTTTCTTTTCTCGCATGTGTGACTATGTTTTACCCTAGAAACAATCCTCCAACCTTCAGTGATGACTTCTACTTCTTCGCTGCACTAGAGGCTCCTTATACTCGTCCTTTTTCACCCTTTTCTTGGTCTTCCTTGCTCACTGATTTTAGAGGTGGATTTCTTGTCGTTTGAGGGAGTGGACAACCTCTATAGATAGAGGACTGTCCCTCCTTTAGGCCGACATGAGGCTGACATGATGATTGTAGGCCGACTTGAGTTTCCTTTATCATTTTTGCTCCTTTGATGATGTCGTTGCATGGAGAGGATTTGTCTTTGCTTGGAGGGATATTCTTTGACTCTTATACAAATAAGTACATGGTGTAACATGCCCTTAAGGGTCTTCAAACTTTCTTTTGACTCTTTGACTTACCTATAGCACTTTAACATGTGCTAGACCTATTTCAATGAGTAAGAAACTCATTGATAAATATAACAAAAATAATATTTCTTTTCTTGAATAAATACAAATATCAAAAGTACATTTATGAAGACCAAACCTAGTTACACTTTCTTCAGCAGTGTTGTCACTCACTGCAAAATTTGTTTTTAGCTATCCAAAGTACAAAAGAATAGAAGAATTTGCAGCCATCTCCCAAGCCACAGAAGCCCTCAAAGCTAAATCAGACCCCCTCCAAAGGATAGTGCTCAAAATTAGCTTTCCAACGTATATGGAACTCTTCAAATGGACTTTGGAATCAAAAGTTAGAGCATATTGAAGTTACCCTTGAAAAACTAGAAGACAAGGAGAAAATGCCTAAGGGTAAAATCCCAGGTCCCGACATATTGGCGGTCCCGCAAATCGGTGATCCTGGCATGTGGAAGTCCCGACATATCGACGATCTCGACCTATGGGAAGTCCAGCATATCGGCTATCCCAGCATATCAGAAGTCCCAACATATCGGCGATCCTGCATATCGGAGGTCCAAGGCATCAAAGCATCAAGAGATCGACGCATCGCAATCGACGATCGAACAAGTGACAACCTTTTAAAGTTGCGATATCACATAAAGTTTTGATTGTGATTAAAATCGCCAAGGTTTGTGCCTTTAGTGTTAAAGCGTCGAGGAGGGCCTAATGCAATTTAACAAAGGATTTCCTCGCAAAACCAGAGCAGGTTCCGACCTTTTCTCTCTCCTCCAACGGGACGTGTAGCAACATAAGATTGGCTCTAATACATGACACATGGCAGCACATGATTGGTTCCGATAAGGGACACGGGGCAGCTGATGTCAGCATGATGTGTCAATACAACGATCACGTGGCATGCAAATTCAATATTTTGAGAGTCATAAGGGTCCAAAATAGGGCGACATGTGTCACAACTCACAAAGTGACACGTGGCAGAGAATGACACACATCTCCATAGTAAAACCTCTGATTGCGATTTGCCGATAAAGGGGCTTTGATATCGGCGTTGGCCCGCGGTCATATGAAGAGCCAAAGAACCAAGGGCTAAGTGCGGAAGGTGATTGACGAAACTTGATATCGCATCACTGCAAGTTAAATCCCCGATTTGAAAACGACAAATGAGGAGCTCCAATATGTGGGCTAGCGCACAGTCAAGAAGGACTTCACGAACCAGGGGTGAGAATAGTTTACAAAGGAATGACAACCCCAGCAGGAGTTTAAAGGCCTTAGCACCTTAAGGATAAGCTCTTGGTCATGGCCCCTAGTCATATGATGAGAACTGCAATAAGGCGCTAAACCAAAGGGGGCCAAGGGATATCAAAGCTCATTATTTTGTAATGTTTTAAGACTAAAAGTCTCGATGCAGTGATGTTCCGATAGTATGGTACAAGGCTTTGAAGGCATATGGGTCGGCAGCTGAGGCATTGAATGAAGTCATGGAGTAGTGGGAAATCGATATGGGCTGATCCTGTGGAAGCCTCTGTAACAAGAAACCCATAACAACAATAGCCACAAGAATGAATTTGATTGCTTCACTTGCACGATTTCAGAGAGTAAATGGAGATATGGGACTCGGAAAGACTTAATGGCTCAGCATGAAGCTCTACTCAGTCATACTATGAAGGACTGCCAGGACAATCTCCGCTTCTGCTCTGTGACAACCAAACACAGTTGATCGCTACCAACTCTAGAGAATGGTGAAGTTAGGCAGTTAAGGCGAAAGCGACAAGAACTTATCGAGCAACTAGAGAGACACATTGTGGCAGAGATGTGGCCTGATCAAGGACCTTCATAGGAACGATAGAAGGATATTTTCCCTAGTCATCTTTCAGTTTTGCTTATTTCTATTTATTTTGTAATTTCTATGTATTTTCAAGAAAGGAATCAAATCCATGGTAATCATTTTAGGCAGCAGAGCTATCGCACGCCGAGACAGCTAGTCTATTGGACAACTGGCCCTTGGCTGAGATATTTTGTAAGTGATTCAAAGCTCCTCCTCTCCTTATAAATATGGAGAAGAAACACTTAATAGAGGTTCCGAAATTTTGCACCTGCAATGGTCCAAATTTTGGGATTCCACTTTTGTTCTAATTGCCTGTTCATGAGGGACTCGAGCAATGTATGGCTAAATGTAATGGATTGGTATATTGGACTCATTTTGAGGATTAATGAAACTCTTTGGTGATTCCAATCATGGTTGTAAGCAATATGTTTTCCCCTCTGTAAATCTCATTTCATGTATGTTTCTCTTCTACTAAAATTGTGTAATGAAGTTGTCGGTCTCATTCTCTCATGGTTATATACATGCTGCTAAGTAGTAACAGTACCTGTGTCATTTAAAGATTTACTTATGTACCTTTAAGAGCACAGATTTACATATGCTGATTAGTGATAAGTATATCTGTGAGCTATAGGACATGAACCCTTAATTCGCACTCCGCAATTCCTATCATTCCATCTCTTCTGCTGGAACATTGCTGCTTAGGATTCTGTCTTGTTTACAACTCTATGCATCTATTTCCCTCCTTCTCTCCTCCTCTTCACCTTTACTACAAATTCAATATTAAGCTGCTCATCGTTGTGTGTCGGCCATCAGAACAAGATATTCCTCCTTGAGATCAACCCAATTCACCCCCTGTATTTGGATACATGTATCTGTTTAAGTTCACCTTGATGAAAGACTATTGAACCGAGCCCCCCTTTATTATCTTTCAAAACTACATGACAATTGGAGTGCAACATAATCCCTAAGATAAACCGAAATGCACTTCTCTCTTTAAGATGTCCTAGGCACTGGTCTACAATCAACCCAGAGGCTATGTCTAGGCAACTTTCTACATCTCCTGAAGCACTTGTGCTACAGGTGCTAGAAAAAGCAGCAACATCTTTCTAGTGCCATTGCCGGGGAACAAATTAGAATATTTTTCCCTGGGTACGAGAAATCTTTACATTCCCTCTGTCAGGTGAGCAAGGGAAATGTGGGTTGAAGATCTCTCACCTTGGCGACTCGATTGTATGAATTTCAATCTTATGGTAAACATCTTGGCGACTCCACTGTCTGAATTTCAACCTCCTCCGACCTCCTCCGATTTATGATTCATACGATTCAGAGGATGGGGTGGTTACATATGTTTAAAGGGAGTTGTTTACCAACATGTGGGGAGAAGGCTTCCAACAATTTTTTTTTCAAGAAGAGCCCGAATTTGAAGGACCAAGCAATGTCTGTGATTACTTGTTGCAGAAAGGTTCTTGCTAGGAATTCTTAGTAGACCCTCCAATCTATGACTCTTACAATTAAGAAATTGAAGACTTTATTGCAGATTTCCAAGAGGGTTGGTCCGTTGACAAATGGGTAGCAAAAGATCAGTGACAAGTTTTTCTTGAAAAATCTAAAGCTTAGGAGTTGAACAACATTTGTGGCTACCTTGACTAAGAAGATATTGGTTAGTAGACTTTTTATGAAAATAAGGCAGCTGCAAATTTTTCTTGTTAGTTTTATGACCTTGTAGCTGATTACATGACCACATTCTTAGGTTAGCAACAGAGGTTGTTTTTGGAGTATGCATCAAGTTTTTTGTTTGAAGATTTTTCATGGTGCATGCTTATTTTAATTTTTAAATTTCAGCAACAGGGAGGCGTTAAGTGTAGCACCCAAATGCTGACCTGGTTCCATTGGAGGGTTGAACTCACTTAGGTGAATTGATGCCCTATACATAATTAGGAGTTGTATATAAATAAGCTCACTAACTGAGCATTTAATTTCCAGTTGTTAGAGTTTATATTTCAGTGTTTTAGTTTGATGAGGAAAGGACTCCCTGCAAACAAAGTTCCATGGAGATTTTCTAGCTGTATAAGTGCATTATAATTTTTGACTCCATGCCCATTGGTGAAGGCTATTGGTCTACAAGTTCTCAGCACCTTGCCAGCAAGGCGTTGTCCCCAGTTGGAGCCAATGTTGTCACTCACTACAAAGTTTGTTTTCAGCTATCCAAAGTATAAAAGAATAGAAGAGTTTGCAGCCATCTCCCAGGCCACAAAAGCCCTCAAAGCTAAATAGAACCTCCTCCAATGGATAGTGCTCGAAATTAGCTTTCCAACGGTATACGGAACTCCTCAAATGGACTCCCGAATCAAAAGTTAGAGCAGATTGAAGTTACCCTTGAAAAACCATAAGACAAGGAGAAAATGCCTAAGGGTAAAATCCCAGGGCCTGACATATTGACGATCTCGCAAATTGGCGATCTTGGCATATCGGAAGTCTCGACATATTGGTAACCCAGATATCGGAGGTCCAAGGCATCGGAGCATCAATAGATCGATGCATCGCAATCGACGATCGAACAAGTGACAACCTTTTAAAGTTGCGATATCGCATAAAGTTCTGATTGCGATTAAAATTGCAGAGGTTTGTGCCTTTAGTGTTAAAGCGCCGAGGAGGGCCTAATGCAAATTAACAAAGGATTTCTTTGCAAAACCAGAGCAGGACTGGGCCTTTTCTTTCTTCTCCAACGGGACGCGTGGCAACGTAAGATTGGCTTTGATACATGACACATGGCGACACATGATTGGTTCCAATAAGGGACACGGGGCAGCGGATGTGAGCATGACGTGGCAGTACTATGGACACGTGGCATGTAGATTCAACATTTTGAGGGTCATAAGGGGCCAAAATAGGGCGACATGGGGTGACACATGGCAGAGGATGATGTCACATCGACGATCAGATGATGAGCGCTGTGGCAACTCCATTGTAAAACCTCTGATTGCGATCCGCCGATAAAGGCGCTCTGATACTGGTGTTGGCCCGCAGTCATGTAAAGAGCCAAAGAACCAAGGGCTATGTGCGGAAGGTGATCGACGATCTACGAAAACCCGATATCGCATCACTCCAAGTTAAATCCCCGATTTGAAAATGCCAACTGAGGAGCTCCGATACGTGGGCTAGTGAACGGTCAAGAAGGACTTCACGAACCACGGGCGAAGAATAGTTTACAAAGGAAAGATAGGCCCAATAGGAGTTTAAAGGCCTTAAGGCTAAGCTCCTGGACATGGCCCCCAGTCATATGATGAGAACTGCAATAAGGCGCTAAACCAGAGGGGGCCAAGGAACATCAGAGTGTTGAGGAAAGTGTAACTAGGTTCGGTCTTCATAATGACATGATCTTTGTAAAAGATGAAATAAAAGAAATAAAATTACTTTTGTATGCCTTGCTGCATGGGTTTCATGAGCAAGAGGTTTATTTGTTAGTGGCTCCCATTGAGAGCCTTAGGATTTATTTTAAGTCAAAGAGTTATTGTCATGTATGAAGATTCTCTTCTTGAGCCTATGTTTAAATTTATACAAGTCTATAAAAATGTCAAGAAGCCCTCCAAAGACAAGCACAACCCCTCTGGAAGAAGTCGGCCTCCAAAAATAGCTAAAGAAGTCATGTCGGTTCAACTATAGAGGCACACCTATTCAACATGTCATGTTGGCTCAAATGTAGAGACATACCATTATATATATGCAGCTAGGGTCACCACAGAAAGGACAAGAACTTGGATCCTCTGTAACTTTTAGATGGGCAAAATAGAGTACATATTCTCTGTTACCTCTATAACTTCATGGGTAATTACAGTGTGTAATTATAGTCTCGGTGTAGGGAAGAACACTGTCATAGTCTTGGTGGATATCACAGAAAAGAGCTCGGATTTGTCTCCTAGCTATCTTGGCATATCTATGATGAAAAGGATCTCGGTGTTCTACAACGAAGCTCGGATCTGTCTTCTTACAGTCTCGACATACTTTTGATAAGGAGGATCTCAATTATCTCATAATGACACATTCTGTCTCAGCATATAGTCTAGAAGCAGTCATAATCTTGGCATAGATGTAATTATGATCTCAGTGTAGATACAGTCATGACCTTGATGGAGAAGATCATTATTTCGGTGAATCTAAGGGAAACACTTATATATATATATAATATATATAATATATATATATATTATATATAGATAAGATCTTGTTGTTATGGTGAAGATCTCGATGAGGGTGCAATAGTAATGATCTCAGTGGTACAGTGGTGATGATCTCGATGTTGCAACAATGATGACTTCAATAGCAATGATGATGATCTCAGCAATGAAAAAGAAGAGGATTGGTGTCTTGGTCTTGGAGTGGCTGTTAGGTTAAGGGTCTTGGTCTTGGTATTCGTCAATTGGAATCTCTATAAGAAGAATTTGTGCGGGTTTTCCTCTCAAAGAGATAGGTTTTGGCCTTGGCAGAAACCCAACATCTTGTGTTCTTGTCTCTTTTGTTTTGGTAACTATTTGATGAATTGAGAAGACACACTCTAATAATAACAAGCAAAGATTGTGCTAATAAGAACAGTTAAAAACACCTCACAAATGGTTATCATGACTAGAAGAATATTATTAACCTACATTGCCCTAGATTCTTCAACATGGAATCAGAGCTAAGGTGTTGAAGTTAAAGGAAGGGCAACAAAAAGAGACATTCAAGGATCAGTCTTCAAGAAGGGCATCAAAGCAAGTTGAAGGACTTTGTGTTTCAAAACCTACATCAAAGATTGAAGGATCAGTCTACAACAACAAGGCAATTTAGTCCTACAGCGAGACTAATTTGGATCCTTATCTGAAGTTTTCGAATAATTTCATAGTCTCATACTACCCACAGTCTCGAAGCTATGCTATTAACATCTCGGTGCCACAATATGATTAAGTAATCTCAGTCAAAAGAAGAGAAGGCAGTTCTTCGGTACCTCTCACAGTCTCTGTGCTAATTCAATTGCTATATTCAGTCTTGAAATAACCATGGTGCTAGCCACAAATTTACAATCTTTGTCATACCATAGTGATCTCAACAACTTATACTCGAGAGCAGTTTCGGTGCTTGGTGCTAGACAGTGCAAGAAGGTCTCAAAGATCTTTAAAAAGGGATTTTAGTTGTTCATGCTAAGCAACTCTAGCAAGGATCTACAATAACATCACATCAACTCGAAGATCACCCGGAGGAAGCATCAATGCATCTTCAACGTGATCAAGCTGAAGATTTTATCTTCACATGTCAAGTAAGTATTTTTCATTAATCAATTTGGTAAAATGACTTCATGATTGGAAGGAGATCTATAGGTTGGATGGGTCATTATGTTGAAGTTTCTAAGTTTACTTAATTTAGAAACCCTTCATGCACTTCTTCTGATTTATTCCTACCTACCTGTTAATTTTTCTTTAACAAGTTATTTACAAAGTAAATACTGAAAATAAACACCAGTGCATGCTCAACATATTACAGATCAACAACTAAAAGAAACAAGAACAAACACACCACATGACACCATTATTTTTGGACCATTGTCCCCGGAAAACTCCAATGTGGGAAAACCGTTGCAGCTATTTGAGGGTTTTCTTATTAAGCAATATCAGAGTACAATCTGGGTGTCGTAACTGGCCTACCCAACAGAGAATTTCCTTAGCAGCTATACCTCACAGTTTGAGAGAAATCTCTTGGCTGAAACCCCAGAAAACCCTTCCGACAGCTCCTTAGCACAAAACTGCTCCTGCAACCCCAGCGTCTACCCAATCTGGACTGTGTCAGCCTTTCTTGGCCTATGTCAGCCCCAGGAGGCCCTACGTCAGCCTTTCTTGGCCTACGTCAGCCCCAGGAGGCCCTGTGTCAGCTCTGGGGGCCTTTGCGTCAGCTATGCTAGCCCTTCTGGTGCTCTGCGCAACACTTGGCTGCCTCTACGTGGCCCTGTGTGAGCCCTTGCTGGCTCTGCGTCACCCTCCTTGGCTGCTACGCTGCTCTCCTGGCACAATTTCTGCCTTCTCTGTTCCTTTGTACTCAATGCCCCTCAGCTGCTCTCCCGATCACTGATTCTATCTCTCTTAGCAAACCCTGTTCTAGAGAATAGAATGACTGATCATCTGTGTGCTCTCCAAGTGACCCTCAAGCCTCCTCTTATACTTTTTCTGTTGACATCTCAACGGTCGAGATTAAGTCCCTAATCAACGGCTAAGATTAGATTTCGCTTGATCCATGTCTTTTGGACCACTCTAACACAGATTCATATTCATAACATTAATATTTTTTTTCCTTAAGTTTAGACTTAGGGACTCCATTAAAAATATTAATTATTTTAATATCTCCTGGTCTATTTAGAATCTGCCCAAACCCTTTCTAGGAATTGGAGATCTCATGTGCCACAACCTTTCCACCAAATTTCGTGGCTAGAGCACATCCGATGCTACCCCAAATCAACACTTCCTCTTAGCGAGGATTGTGCTCTAGCAATACTCCTTACTAAGTACTACTCTGATCATCTGGCATTGGTACCTGTGCTGATGCTAGGCCTCCCTGCCCAACATCCTCTGCATTGCTGCCTCTTGTATTGCTGCCCATGGTTCTACCACTGCCACTGCTGCATCTGTATGACAGCTCGCTCTGCATCCGTGCTACTGCTGGTCCTTGTCCCAACACTGCATCTGCACCGCACCTCCTCGCATCATGTTGCATTGTGCCGCCCACTGCTACACTGCTACTCAGTTACTGAGAAGTAAGTAACTGATCTCCCAACTGACCTCCCTGTTGGGCTAGAGACAACCACTAAGCTCCCTTTGCCACTAACAAGTGCTCCCTCTCTGACCTCTGCGCTGCTGCAACAACTCTCCTGCATCTCGCACCGTTGCACGCCTCTCTATGCCGTCTTGCACTGGTGCAACACTCCTGTGCCTCTCGCACTGCTGTAGCCTGCTAGCTCTGAGCTGTCTCGGGACTCCTACACTGTAGCTCTCTCTGCCACTCCATCTGCATCCGTCTCTACCCACATCAACTAGTCCTGCTACTCCTCGTCGGGGCTCCTATAGCAAGGTCTAATCCAAGAGGTTGGGTACCCCGAGGATCCTGCCTCTCATCGCTTGTAGTCCGCCTGACTACAGCTTGATGTCTCCCCACTTTCGCTCAAGTGGTGCGTGTGCACTCATGGCCCAGTCATCGTCTGTCAAAACTTCCTTCTCTGCCCGTGCTGGCGCTGCCTTAGTCTTGGAAGACTCTCCCTTACTCTTCTTCCTTGGGCACTGGGTCGCATAATGACCCATCTCCCCATAGTGGAAGCACTTGATCTTGGATCTTTCTTCTTTCGCTTCTCTTGCTTTCCCTTAGATGCTAGGGCCACATCCTCCTCCTCCTGCTTGACCTTGATCCCTTTGCTGCTGCTACTTGTCTTTGATTGTCGTCTGATCTCTTCCTGGGGAAGAGTTGCCAACATCTTGTCCCAAGGTAGGTGAGTCCCTCTGCCCAAGATGCTCTGGACAAACACTTCCCACTCTTCCGAGACAGCATTCAGGGTTGTCCTCACCATAAGCTCCTGATCCGGTGTCGCTCCTATAGCAGTCTACTGATTTCGGATCTCATTCAGTCCTCCGAGGAAGGAGTCAATCGTTTGACCCTTCTTCATCTGATACGACCTCATGTGGTTCTTGAGCAGCATTCTTCTCTGCACAGAAGTATGCTGGTACAGGTTCTTGAGAGCCTCCCATATCTCAACTGTCGTTTCCTTCTCGGCTATATGTGGTACCACATGATCCTTGACCCTGTCAAGGATAATGCACTTGGCCCTTACCATCGCCTCCTTGTACTTGTCATTATCATTGGGGTCGACTGGGATAGATATAACCTTCAAGGCGAAGTTCTTGACACGATTGCTGTCAAGCACTGATAAGATTCTAGCCTTCCAGACTGCGAAGTTCGATGATCCGTCTAGTCTATCCTGGTCTCTTACCCCGTGTAGTGCCATGACGCTCCTCTACTTCCCTCCTGGAAGTTCTCTGTTCGACTCCTTTGAGTCTCTACTTCCCTCTGAGTCCTGATTTTCCTCCTGGAAATCCTTTTGCCGCTTGTCGAGATGCCCCCTACTCTGATCATTTTGTTCAACTGCACTATTGATCCAGGTTCCTTGGCTAGAAACCCTCGGTAACAACTCCTTTGGCCCTGATTTGTCAGGTACTGTTCTGACTACAGTACCTCACCGGCTCCACTCCGCAATATTCCCGCAGCCTTTTAGACTCCAACAACTACCTCTCTGTGAATTGCGTCAGGGCCTCTCTGCCCCACGCTGGCTCTGTGTCACCCTAGATGGGTTTGCGTCAGCCCTGGGATGCCCTGCGTCAGCCCTCTGGCCCTCTGCGTCAGCAACGCTAGCCTCTTTGAGGCTCTGCGCAGTTCCTGGCTTCTTTTGTGTGGCTCTAGCTAGCTCTGCGTCACACTTCCTTGGCTTCTGCGCTGCTAGAAACAACTTCTGTCACCTCGGGACAATTGTTTTTAGCTGCTATTGCTCCGCTCGGCTGATATCTCTTAGTGCTCCTGCGATCTGCAATCACGTTCTGGTACCATGTTGAAGTTTCTAAGTTTACTTAATTTAGAAACCCTTCATGCACTTCTCATTTATTCCTACCTACTTGTTAATTTTTCTTTAACAAGTTATTTACAAAGTAAATACTGAAAATAAACACCAGTGCATGCTCAACATATTACAGATCAAAAACTAAAAGAAAGAAGAACAAACACACCACATGACACCATTATTTTTGGACCAATGTCCCTGGAAAAACCCAATGCAGGAAAACTGGTGCAACTATCTGAGGGTTTTCTTATTAAGCAATATCAGAGTACAATTTGGGTGTCGTAACTGGCTTACCCAACAGAGAATTTCCTTAGCAACTATACCTCACAGTTTGAGAGAAATATCCTGGCTGAAACCCCAGAAAACCCTTCCAGCAGCTCGTCAGCACAAAACTGCTCTTGCAACCCCAGCGTCTGCCCAATCTGGAATGCATCAGCCCCTCTCTGTCTCACGCTCCTACGTCAGCTTTTCTTGGCCTGCGTCAGCCCTAGGAGGCCTTGTGTCAGCTCTAGGAGCCTCTGCGTCAGCTACGCTAGCCCTTCTGGTGCTCTGTGCAGCACTTCGTTGCCTCTGCGTGGCCCTGCGTGAGCCCTTGCTGGCTTTGCTTCACCCTCCTTGGCTGCTGCGCTGCTCTCCTGACACAATCTTTGCCTTCTCTGTTCCTCTGTACTCAATGCCCCTCAGCTGCTCTCCCGATCACTGATTCTATCTCTCTTAGCAAACCTCGCTCTAGAGAATAGAATCACTGATCATCTGGTGTGCTCTCCAAGTGACCCTCAAGCCTCCCCTTATACTTTTCCTGTTGACATCTCAACGGCCGAGATTAAGTCCCTAATCAACGACTATGATTAGATCTGGCTTGATCCATGTCTTTTGGACCACTCTAACACAGATTCATATTAATACACATTAATATAATATTAATTATTTTAATATCTCCTGATCTATTTAGAATCTACCCAAACCCTTTTGAGTTTTGGAGATCTCATGTGCCCCAACCTTTCCACCAAATTTCGTGGCTAGAGCACATCCGATGCTACCCCAAATCAACACATTAAAGGTCTTTGCATGGAATAAGGAGGATTTTCATAATCCTCATTGATAAGAGAAGTCAGTGAACATATCAACCAAAAGGTCTCCTTTGAATTCATGGGAGAGAACTCTTAAGGTCCTCCCATTCGTATGTAGCAGGAAAGGATACATAAAAGAGATATATGAAATACTAAAAGATATATTCTCTGAATAATGCAGTAAAGAAGGTCATATCTCTTAAGACCTGATCTACACAAAATTGAAGGTATCAAAAAATGAAGGAATATCTTCATGAGATCTCAATTGGGAGATCTGAGAGAGATGATAAGAAGATAATCATCATTGTTCTAACTGATAATCAAGGTAACAAATGTTCATGAACAAGAAGGTTACCTCATTCGACAACTTGTGGTCTCTATGCTAGATAGAAAAAGACAAGTTGCGGGCAAAAGTATTGAAGGTTAAAGGACTCAAACATTTGCAGAAAGGAAAGGGAAGTTTAGTCCTCAAACAAGATAGAGCACTGCTATGGAAAGATTATGAAAAGAAAGATCATATCAGCAGAAAGATGGAGGAAGCTGAAGAAAAGGGCCCAAGAAAGAGGGAGTTACAGATCTACTATGATTGAGATGGTATCCCTCACAAAAGGGTCTTATCATAAGCTCCTAAATATTTTGTTATAGATATGACCATGATAATAAGATGTATCGTGGCATCATGGAAGCATTAGAAACAAGAGCTTGTGACATCACCATGGGAATCATGAAAGAAAAAATCCATGGCAAATAAACAGGAAGGATATAGCTCTTGGGAACCTCAGTGGACATTGAAGGAAAGGATGAAGTCATCTAGGGCAAGGCTCATCATACATCAAGTCAAAAAGGAAACATCTGCCAGATGGGGATATATAAGATCCTCAAGATTCTATGATAGAATCCTCATCGGAGGGTTCACTAATCTAGAGACAAGCAAGTGTTTCATCAAAAAACTCCAACTTATGGAGTTCATGGGATGATGGTATGATGACATGAGAGATGAAGCAGATCAAGGGATTGCAGATCTTTTCAATCAAGAAAGCTGCTGGAAGAAGCCTAGATGACCTAAGGTAAAAATGAGGTATGTATGCTTGTGTTTAATATTATAATGTCATGTCATATGGTTGCGGATAACATGGATCATTACTTCTATCTTGAGAAGCATGATCAAGGGAAAAGGATCTCCTCCTCTAAAAGGATGTAGGAACGCATAAGTCGCACTAGATGAAATCAACATATTATGTCCTCATATGAAGTGTGAGGTGGTTGACTACAATTAAGAAACTCTGATTGAAACCTCCTGGAAATGGAATGTGTGAGGAAGGAAGGATCGTGAGATATGCAACCATGATGAAGGCAATCAACATCCAAAAGACCAAGAAGACTTGACTAGGAAGTCTCCCGGAAAAGATATGAAGACTCTCATTAAAGTCTGAAAAAGATAGAGACCCTTGACAATGAATATCTTTGGGAGACGTATCAACATTTATGCAGGATGTTGATACCTACAAGAAGGTGTCATGATGAAGAGCCATCTCTAAGGTACTATTTGATTTAATTTTATGTCTTGATTTCTTGAATAATATTTGGACGAGTTCATGCAGGGTTACTGGAACAAGAGTTTAAGTACAAGTACAACTAGCATTCATGTGATGGATGGAAATTCCTGAAAGAAACATGACGAGGAAGAAGTAGCCATATGACGAAGGTTCCAGATATGTATCAAGAAGGCCACTTTCCATGAAGAAAGGAATGACATGACGAACCAAGAAGGAAAGTGATGGATGGCTAATGCCATACAAGGAAGAAGCTCAACTGAGTTTCGTGACATCAAGGAAAGAAATTGATCAAGCAGCTGAAGGATCCATGTAGAAGAAGTTGCTGATGAAAAGGAGAGTCCCTAGTTAAGAGGGAGCTCTGACAAGTCCCTAATTGAGCGAGAGCTTGGGCAAGTTCCTATTTAGAGGGAACTTGGGTAATTTCCTTTACAAGAATGGGCATATCTTCCCTAGTTGAGAGGGAGAGATAGACACAACATTCTTGTCTTCATTTGGGAAGAAAGAATAGAGGATTGGGTAATCATCTGGCATCTGATGCTCTTTAAGGATGTGTAGGGCATCCAAGATAAGAGTAGGCAAGAGGATCAACATTCTTTGAGGGCTGGGAACACAAGATAAGAATAGTCCTAGAAGGTCATACTCAGTGAACACCCGGGTGGGTATGTACCTTGAGAGACAATGATGAAGGTGTCTATAGTCATTGGTTTCGCCAACATTGTGCTCTGATTTGATCAGAGATAGAGTTGTCAGTCAAGGCCTTGCTGTGTAAACAATGTTGGTTGCTATGATGCTATACAGATGGGTTTCCAATCTGATTCTTCTTATGAGAAATTATTCAGATTGAGAATGACCAAGTACCATTATGAATACCTCCCTAGTTAAGAGGGAGTGTTGAAGAAAGTGTAACTAGGTTTGGTCTTCATAATGACATGATCTTTGTAAAAGATGAAATAAAAGAATAAAATTATTTTTGTATGCCTTGATGCATGGGTTTCATGAGCAAGAGGTTTATTTGTTAGTGGCTCCCATTGAGAGCCTTAGGATTTATCTTAAGTCAAAGAGTCATTGTCATGTATGAAGATGCTCTTCTTGAGCCTATGCTTAAATGTATGCAAGTCTATAAAAATGTCAAGAAGCCTTCCAAAGACAAGCACAATCCCTCTAGAAGAAGTTGACCTCCAAAAATAGCTAAAGAAGTCATGTCGGCTCAAATGTAGAGACAGACCACTATATATATGCGGCTAGGGTCACCACAGAAAGGACAAGAACTCGAATCCTCTGTAACTTTCGGATGGGCAAAGTAGAGTATAAAATCTTGGGTACCTTTGTAACTTCGTGGGTAATTACAGTGAGTAATTACAGTTTTGGTGCATGGAAGATCTCGGTGCAGGGAAGAATACTGTCACAATCTCAGTGGATATCACAGAGAAGAGCTCGGACCTGTCTCCTAGTAGTCTTGGCATATCTATGATGAAAAGGATCTCGATTTTCTCACAGTGAGGCTTGGATCTGTCTCCTTACAGTCTTGACATACTTGTGATAAGGAGGATCTTAGTTATCTCATAATGACACATTTTGTCTCAACATATAGTCCAGAAGCAGTCATAATCTTGGCATAGATGTAATTATGATCTTAGTAGAGATACAATCACGACCTTGATGGAGAAGATCATTATGTTAGTGAATCTAAGTGCAACTCATATATATATATATATATATATATATATCAGATCTCATTGTTATGGTGAATATCTCGATGACGGTGCAACAATAATGATTTCAGTGGTGCAGTAGTGATGATCTTGGTGTTGCAGCAGTGATGACTTTAGTAGCAATGATGATGATCTTAGCAATGACAAAGAAGAGGATTGGTGTCTTGGTCTTGGAGTGGCTATTAGGTCAAGGGTCTTGGTCTTGGTATTCGTCAGTTGGAATCTTTATAAGAAGAATTTGTGCGGGTTTTCCTCTTAAAGAGTGAGAGTTTTTGGCCCTAGAAGAAAGCCAACATCTTGTGTTCTTGTCTCTTTTGTTTTGGTAACTATTTGATGAATTGAGAAGACAAACCCTAATAATAACAAGCGAAGATTGTGATAAAAAGAAAAGTTAAAAGCACCTCACAAATAGTTATCATGACTAGAAGAATCTTATTAACCTACATTGCCCTAGATTCTTCAACACGGAGCTCACTGTTCTGTAATGTTAGAAGACTAAAAGTCCCGGTGCAGTGATGTTTTGATAGTATGGTACAAAGATTTGAAGGTGTATGGGTCGACAACTGAGGCATTGAATGAAGGTATGGAGCAGTGGGAAATTGATATGGGCTGATCCTGTGGAAGCCTCTGTAACAAGAAACCCAGGACAACAATAGCCACAAGAATGAATTTCACTGCTTCGCTTGCATGACTTTAGAGAGTAAATGGAGATATGGGACTCAAAAAGGCTTAATGGCTCAGCATGGAGCTCCACTCAGTCATACTATGAAGGACTACTAGGACAATCTTCGCTTCTGCTCTGTGACAAATAAACACAGTTGATCGCTACCAACTCTAGAGAGTGGTGGAGTCAGGCAGTTAAGATGAAAGCGATGGGAGCTGGCCGAGCAGCTAGAGGGACACATTGTGGCAGAGATGTGGCCTGATCATCTTTCAATTTTGCTTATTTCTGTGTATTTTCAAGAAAGTAATCAAATCCTCGGTAATCATTTTAGGCAGCAAAGCTATCGCACCCCGAGATAGCTAGTCTATCGAACAACCAACCCTTGGTTGAGATATTTTGTAACTAATTCAAAGCTCCCCCTCTACTTATAAATAGGGGGAAGAAACAATTAATAGAGGTTCCAGACTTCTGCACCCGCAGTGGTCCAAGTTCTGTGATTCCACTTTTGTTCTAATTGCCTGTTCATGAGGGACTTGAGCGATGTATGGCTAAATGTAATGGACTGGTATATTGGACTCATTTTGAGGATTAATGAAACTCTTTGGTGATTCCAATCATGGCTGTAAGTAATATATTTTCCCCTCTGTAAATCTCATTTCATGTATGTTTCTCTTCTACTAAAATTGTGTAATGAAGCTGCTGGTCTCATTCTCTCATGGTTATATGCATGCTGCTAAGTAGTAACAGTACCTGTGTCATTTAAAGATTTACTTATGTACCTTTAAGAGCACAAATTTAGATATGTTGATTAGTGATAAGTGTATCCATGAGCTATGTTAGCGTCCTGCTGCAGCAGGTTACTCATATTTCATGATTGACATTTTTATAGGCCAAATATGTCATACTTTGCATGCTGCAATGCTCCATATTTGCTAACAGTCACCAAAAAGAGGCCATGAGAGAATGCTACTCAAGTCATCTGCTGCATTACAAATTTTGAAGAGTCTTTTTCATTTTTGTAAAAATTTTCAGCTAAAGGGAGGTCCAAACAGCCTAATTTTGGTCTCCCTAGGTTTCAATTTCTTGTTTTAGAATATAGAGAATGAAAAATCTGTCCAAACAACTTAATCTTGGCAGATTCTTAGATAGGTAGAGAATCAAAGGAGCCCAACTGCTTAGTCTGGGCCCTTGGAAGAAATAAGTGTAGATGTAGAATAGGAAGACATCAAAAGAAAAAGTTGAAAAGCTGGGTCTGCAAGTCCAAGTGCACCCAAACCAAAAAGAAGAAAAAATGTTAGGTAAGTAGGCTGGGTAGGTAATTTAGAGGTTGCAGAAGGTTGATTTGTGATTAATTCCACATTTTCAAGTGTTACACTCATACACATCACAGTCAGTAGACAACTCCCATTTGAAGGACTTCAAGCGAGGCATGACTAACTCCCATCTCCGCATAAATTTCCCCTTCCCTAGTGTTTGGACCCATTCCAAAACACAAAGAAACCCTCTCCAAAGGCAAAAACCCCCCGCGCATTTTCTTTGGAAATTATTAGGTTTTGATTAATTTATAAACTAAGTGCCGAAACCCATTAACCCATTTCCTAAAGTCTAAACCCACCCGCGCCGCGAAAAATTAAAAAACTAACGCGCGCGCACCTATACTAAATTTCGCGCACCTTCTCTGCCCGTCCACCGTCCGATCACCTCTCCCAGATCTGACGGCTGATATCCATATCGGGCGCCCTTTTGTGTGGGCACGTTAGCACTCGATGTCTGACGGTTTTACCGTCGTACACCGGGACAGCTGGCGCGTTACCATTGCATCGGGCCGCCCCTGACAGAAACCGCTTCCGTATCAAAAGCGGTCCGATGCCCTGCCAAAACTGCCTTCCCCCCATGTAACAGGAGCGCTGCGTCATCCCGCCACGTCGGCTCCACCTCACCCTTCCTGCCTGCGCTTGGCCCACGTCACCTGACACCGTGTCCCGCCACGTCATCGACTCATCACCTCGCCGTACTGCCACGTCACCCTGCTGACATCAGCATGCTGACGTCACATCCGTACCAGAGGACCCCACTGTTGATGTCATGCTGACGTCATCCGCCGTACAGCTGACGTCAGCAGCAAAAAACGGAAAAACGCGCAAGCGCGAAAGTCAAGCTTCGGAGCTCCGGAATGAAAAACAGAGGCAGTTTTCGATGCGCGAACGGGAAATGAGCCATGTTGGAGAATCTTTAGGAAATCTTTTGATTCCTCGGCCCTTTTTGCACCGAAAAGGCCCGAAAAAGCCTGATTTTGCCAATTTAAGCGTATTTGAAGACAGAGAGAGACCAGGATCAGAGGTTAAAGAGTATCAGATCAAATGTGCAGCTAAAAAGCATGTCAAAGAGTATCAGAGTAGCGGCGAAGCGTATCAGAGGAGGTTTTCTCAGGGCTCGAGGCAAATCCAGCATTAAAGGAAAGCCCTGAAAGTCAAGAAACAGTTGAGGACGCATTGAAAGCTAGCACAAATGACTGCACATTAAACTCACAGGAGATCAGTGGACCAGAACTCAATGCACAGTTATGACAGAACCACTGCACCAAGCCACAGAGGACATCATATTAACTTAATTTTTGATCCAGTGCCACTGGGCGCAACCCAAAAAGACTTGATTACATTTAATTCTAGCATAAGTTAGGTTTAGAAAGCCTTTTTCCTGCAGACCTATTTAGGTCGGTTGTAATAAATGACTTTAGATATTTTGCTTACATATACCACCCTGAAGAATGGAGTAGGGGTTGGTTGGTTGCTTGTTTGTTCTTTTTTAGTTCGATATTTTTGAGCAGAGACTCGCACTGTAAATCTGGTACTTTCTATAATCAAAGACTGCTGAAAGCATGGATTTTGAAACTGTCCGCTGTGTTTAACTGGTCGAGAAGTGACTATGGAATTCCTGTGCTTCGACACAGTTCAGTAAGTGTTTCTTTAACGCTGTTTAATCTTTTATGTTTGTGTCATCATCAATCCACCATCTAAGTGGCAGAAAAGAAGAATAGTTTAGGATTTGCTTGGCTGCACCTTAGGCTCAATTTCTGCAATTTCTCTATGTTTTCATTAGGAATAGTTATGAACATGTATACTTAAATGATCTTGTTTACGCTATTTCTTTCACATATGAATGTTAGTTTAGGAATTCTTAGCTGCTCCTAAATAACCATTCATTCACTTCTCCTCCCTATTAGTTGGTGAAAGATTCTTGATTGCCCTTCATCACTGATTATCATTCCATCTCTTCAGCAAGTTGGTAATTGTCCCATGTGTAGCTATCCCGCTCCATAATCCTCTTGTGACCAAGAAAACACAACAGCAAACCTTAATCCATGACTCCATGCCCAATGGTTTGAAACTTATCAGACTTTCCCTTTCCTCTCTGCTTGGAATTATCTGCCTCACAATCATCTTCCATCCAAACAAAAAATCAAAACCCTTGAACTCAAGAACTAGCCTAACATCCTCGACAAAGATAAATCATTTAAGAGAGAGCCCTCTCTGATTGCAGGTGGGCTAGAACCTGCAATCCAACGATTAGTTTGTGGTTACCTCGGCCGTATCCCTTCAGGAGCTTAAGGACAACCTGAGTGATAACAAGCTATAGAACATGAAACCTTAATTCGCGCTCTGCAATTCCTGTCATTCCATCTCTTCTGCCTTCCATTCTTTTGCTGAAACATTGCTGCTTAGGATTCTGTCTTGTTTACAACCCTATGCATCTATTTCCCTCCTTTCTCTCCTCCTCTTCACCTTTACTACAACTTCAATGTTAAGCTACTCATTGTTGTGTGTCGGCGATCAGAACAAGACATTCCTCCTTGAGATCAACCCGATTCACCCCCTGTATTTGGATCCATGTATCTGCTTGAGTTCACCTTGATGAAAGACTATTGAACCATGCCTCCCTTTATAATCTTCCAAAACTACGTGACAATTGGAGTGCAACATATTCCCTCAGATAATACTAAATGCACTTCTCTCTTTAAGAGGTCATAGGCACTGGTCTACAATAACCTAGAGGCTGTCTCTAGGAAGCTTTCTATATCTCCTGAAGCACTTGTGCTACAGGTCTAGAAAAAGCAACAACACCTGACATAGTGCCTACATCTCATGTCTTGTGTTTTTGTGATCTTCATAGACACATAATATGGTAATTGCTTGATGAAAGATAAGATAATAAAGAAGTAAAAGAAGCCAACATATCTCACAAGTAATTAACAAGAAAGATAAATGAAACCCTAATCTACTTGCATTGATTTCTCAACAGGTTGTTGGTGCTCCAATAGAGGATTATAAGAAGAAGTCGATGGACACTTGGAGAGTACACTTGAGCAATAGTTCCTTTTGTAGATCGAGCTAGCAGTAGTAGAGTTCGAGCCAGAGAGGGAAGCAGTGTCAGTGAGGGGCAGGGACAGTGATCTGAAGGAAGATTTCCAGATTCGGAGAGGCAGTGGCAAGGGGTTGAGTTATTCCTAGTTTAGGGACGCACGAAAGCAAAAACGCGCGAGTATAGGAATGTGAGTGCAGTAATGCGCGAGTGCAGGAATGCGAGTGCAGGCAACATGAGTGCAGGAAGTGCGAGTGACGGGGTTGCTTAGGGAATATCTCTGCCAGATTTTCTTGCTGTTTGAATTGCTAGTTGGGCATCCATAGATGTACTCAGATTTCATTGCTGCATAATAAAATAAAACCCTCACTGCTGCACTGGTTTTCCCAAGTTGGGTTTTTTCCGGGGATATTTGTCCAAAATAACTGTGTAAATTTATGTGTGTGCTAGCATTTCTTCCAGTGTTTATTCTTCCGCAGTTTTATTCGTGTTGGTTACAGTGTGAGTTATTCAGTGTTTGCTGTAGGAAACAATAAATAAATTGTTAATCAAAATAACAATTAGGAGGATACTTTCCAGTTGTTGCAAAAGGATTTGGGTTTCTGAATTTTCACACATGGCATATACTTCTAGCGCTTCATATATCATGTTTAGGGCTTCCTTCATGTACCTAGGGTTTCATCACTATATATATTCTTCACCTAGGACTTGCTTCAACAATGCTAGATATTACTTGAAAAATGCTAGGGCTTCTTCTTCGTACACCTTGGGTTTCAAGATTAGGGATCCTTCCATATATGTTCTTCATCAATTAGGCTAGGTAGGCCCTCATATTCAAATATTCAAGTTTAGGGCTTGCATCAACAACTCTAGAGCTAGGGCATCTTCTAGAACTAGGGCATCATGTACATAGGGCTTGCTTCAACAATGTTGGACATTATTTTGACATCAATGACAACCTTGTCCAACAACTCTTGCATGTCCCAACTTCGTCGGGCAATGAGTTACCTCATCATTTAGGAGTAATACAACTGCTTTACATCATACACAACAAGCTTTATCCATTTGAACTACAAGCAGTGACACGGAAAAATCAAAGGAAAATAAAAAGGTACATGAGGGGTGGAAAAGCACAGGTCCAGTTGGTAACTCATGTATCCACGATTGTTCCCTCCTTATATCTATACACTTAGGATGAGGATCCCCATCATGGTGGTCCCTTTGACCATGGCACTTGGCCATGAATTCTTCTCCTTTCTGTTCCATCATTATTATTCACTAATGCCTATTGATTGAAGGGTGGACTTAGGAAATGTTACTTCCCCTTAGGGTTGGTTGGAAACATCTAATAGGGTGGTCCTTTAGCCACTCCTACCTGGGGAAGTCTTCTCCTTTCCGTTCCATCATTATTATTCGCTAATGCCTATTGATTGAAGGGTGGACTGAGGAAATGTTACTTCCCCATAGGGTTGGTTGGAAACATCTATTAGGGTGGTCCTTTAGCCGCTCCTACCTGAGGAGGATACACCTTTGTGAGTTCAAGAACCTGAATTTAGAAGGGAAGCCTTGTATGAAGTGTTAAATAGCCCTTACATTCAAGCTTGGTCCACTGAGATGCAAAAATGACTATTGTAGCCAATGATTTGTTGCTTGCTAGACTTTGTGATGTGATTATTAGGTGGTTCCACAACCATGACCTGGGCACCTTAACTGGGCCCTAAGCCTCCAAAGAAGCATATTGATGCCCATAGGTGGAGCGATGAGAGCCATGGGGTTCCAAGCAGCAAAAAAGCATCACACACACCCTTGGGCACCTCCAACACCCACAACGTTTCAACACTTTACCCTACATTTGATGACTTTTTGGGATGATGCACCTAGGCTCAGTAGGCCCCCAACTGACTTAGCACTTCATGAGGGATGACAGCTGATCCAGGGCCCAGATGAGGATGGTCTCACCCCTTGAGACATGGGAGGGCTAGCACCACCTTGGAAGCCCTCAACGTTGTAGCAAAGATTGACACTATGGCCATTTGGATACCCATGAGACCAACTTTTGTTGCCCCAAGATGGATTTTGGGGTTCACAGAGGGATATTGATAGAGATCTAGGGGCCAAACCTTAGAGGATGATTTTAGAAGGCTTCTACACCTTGCTTGGCACAAAGAAGCCTCAACACATGCCTCCTAGAGCCCTACACATGGATGACGTCAACATTTTGGCTCACATGTGTGGGCATTTCACTTGATTTATGTTTTGGCTAGTGGGTTGGCTTGTAACCTAATTCATCATTGTAATTTTACTTGAGATTTAGGGGCCTTTAGGCTAAATAGATATTGTTCCTCATCATGTAAATAGAGGAGAGGATCATTTTGTTTCTCATCATCACTTGGACTTGTGAATTCAACCTCTTGTTCTAATGGGAAAAATGTGATGTATGGAGTGAAATTTGTCTTTAGCATTTGTTCTTGTCTTTTGCGAAGTCGCTTTGGATTGATAATTGGATTGTACATGCATATTGTCGTGTAAGTACCTTGTTTATGCAAATTTATGATTTCATGTCTAATGTATGGAATAAATGGGTGATCTAGGTTAAATTTGTGCACTAATTTTGTTGAATATCAATTGAATGGAAACTATGTCATAATATTGCATGCATTATTCATAATATGGTATGTGAATGAAAATCCCCTTCGTGATCTCACGTTAGCTCTCCCAAGTGAATTTTGGTCCCTCACAAAGGTGATAGTTAGGGCTTTGATGCTAGGGCATTAAAATATCCTTACTCCTTTGCATGATCAAATCGATTTCAAGAATCCATAGACTCCATTAACCATTGGACTAGGCATTGGCCATCCTTGTTGGTGATCAATTGAACTTTTTATCCATAAATTTCATCTTTTCTCCTTTCTCTCCTAATTCGACCCTCTTAAGGCCAAGCGATCAAGTAGGGCTTAGAACGAATTGGCTAGGAGGAGGAATTTTGGAGTTTGGAGAGTCTAAATATTGGGAGCACTGTGATTGCCACAAAATCACTCCCTTTTTGTAGGCATTCACTTCAATTTCATCCATAATTTCTCTTGCCCTAGTTGTTTGCCCTAGGGCAAACCCTAGTTTCATTCTATCTTCAACATGGGGGTTACTTGAGGGGTTTCATGCTTGTTGGAATACATTGTTGTAGACCCTTTCTCTTTGCCTTGACCTTAGGTTATACTAACTATCAACCTAACAAACAAACCCTAGGTGTTGGATTGCCCTAATTAGGCTTCTTCATGGAAAGCGAGTTGCCTCCTCTTCATAGTTGGAGCCTTGTACTTGAAAATGTGTCTTTCCCTTGGAAGCCCTCTTTGTCACCTTATACCCTAAACCTAGAATACCTATTAGGTGACCTGTATATAATACGGAGACACCTCCCATTAGTGAAAGTCCATAAAGAGTGGGGGGTTTTTGCTGCGGCGACAGTGGGTCATCACCCCATTTTTGTCACTAGGTCTAGTCTTTTCCTTGTAGGGTATCCCTTTCCAAGGCTTGCTAGATTTTGCAGGAATAAAACTCACACAAAATTAGATTAAAATTAGATAAACGTGAATTGCATATTACTCACAAGATGTACATATTAATAAAATTCATTGACCCTTGGTTTCATATTCCAAGAGGTATGTTGGACTTCTCATTACTATTGGCGTTCAATCGAGGCTTTTCACCTTCCTCTCAAGTGAATAAGCCAAGTTCACATAACCCCAAAGGGTTATGTTTCCAACAGTTATTAACCTAGTTAATGGCGGTAAAATTCATAATGTACTACCTATATGAGGCCATAGATATGAGGACAAGGATGATTGGGGATGTGAAGAACATTGATTGATCATAGAACCATATGCTTCAATGTCCCATTCATGTAGCGGGGTTTTATTACATCCCTGATGAAACTATAACTTAAGTCTTATTTGTTATAGATGTTCATGGGATAAATTATGGTGGAAAGGCACCACTTTTATAGAGATTTTCCATTCCAGTGGTTAGCTAGACCTTTAATGCTTCATATGACGAGCACAAATGGAGTGTATTAAAAATACACACACAGAAGCACTATATATTTTAATATTGGTGCCTTAAGGATATGGTCTGTGTCTACCACAATATTTGGTGTTGAATGAAGCAGCTTGAGAAAATATTTGGATGTCATTTCCTCAACTACCATTGGCACCGTGTCTTAAAGGTTAGTGGAGGCCGAGAGACCTGTTATGGAGGTGTTACCAAAATGGTTAGTTGAGGGTGGGTAAGAGCAGGTGGTGGGGGACATTGTCCTAGAGCAGTCAGAGGAGCAAGAGCTGACAAAGGAGAGTTCGCTGCCAGTGTCAATACCTACATAGATGGAGACATCCATCAATAGACTTTGACTCCGGCCGTTGGACCTTTCTCTTCTAGAAGGTATCATATTCTTTGCTCATAAAAGGAACATGAGGAATTGATAGTAGATTAAGCTTTGTAGATGAATCATGGAGTCTGGACAATTATTGACAACTAACATGTGTTAAATCATTTGGCATCAATCTTACATGTCAATCTTCCTTTCATATTTATGTGGCACTATGATTATTTGACGTTGTTGTTAGTTTAAATTTGAGAAAATGAAAAAAATTGAATATATTTTGTATATTTCAAGTTTGTCAATAAATTGCTGATATTTTCAGTAGCACGAGTTTATGAGCCCCTTCAATAGATTTCCACTAATGATAGTTGCAACACTGCCTTTTATTACCTGGCAAGACATCCTAATTTTTTTCAGTTAGAAGCACCAAAATAATGTGATTGCAGGTTGGTGAAGAAGATATTGATGGATCCTTAGTTACTTCCAAAATGACTGAAGCTGAAGATGTTGTGAGGTCTAGTAATAGCTGTCTATGCTGTAGAGGAGGAGATCTTGTGAAAATGCTTCCAGAGTTGGTGAGAACAGAGGTGGTGAAATCTGATCATATAATTATTGAAACAACAGGTGCGATGGTAAAATAGTAAATTTGATCTTTTTTCCCTCATACTAATGGTTTTTTTCAGAGCAATGGTTTAGTGTTGCAAATTCTCTATTTTCAAATATCATTTTGATCATGAAAGAGAAAAGTGTGTTGGAAATTTCTGCATTTTGAATAGCTTTTGAGTATTGCAGACCAAAAAAGTTCACTTGGGAAGTGCTTAGCACAATATTGTTTTTAGACTCTAAAATAAATATAAAATTAATCGCTTCATTGAGCTCTACAATTATATTTTAAGATGGAAAGCACATTATGCCTGAATTTGTACTGATGGTTTTACTACCTTTTTAGAGTGATGCAAAGAAGGCTGTAAGGTTCTAAATATAATCTTACACATTACACTGAACATTCTAAATTCAGGAGATTATATTGGGTGCGTCATTTTGTAAGAACTACATAAAAGCATCAGCTTTTCTGTGGCAACGCCTTTTGGTTTGACCATCTTTTCTAATTTGCATGTGTGGGAAATTGGAATCATAAATTAATTCCTGTGGGTGATGTATTCTTGTGTACCTTCATATTACTCACATTATGTGGATTAAACCGCCTGTAAGCTCTGTAAACATAGGGATGGACTCCACATCTAAAAAGCGCAAGGGCGAACTGTAACCAGACCTCATCCACATCCTTATGATTGCTTCAGCTTACATATCTATTGGTGGGGTGTCAATAAAACACAGTTGGAATGATAGGATAATTATATTTTTACCTAGTGTCAATTAAAAGTTCCATTCTTAAACAACGTTAAAAGCCAGATCTACCCTTAAATAAGTTATATTTAGAACAAGTTATCATCCCTATGCATAATGCATTATGTGCATTTAACATGAATATACGTATAAAACCATGAGAGTGTTAGATTTTGTAGCATTGGCTAGGTGTTCTAGTCTCGATTTGTGTCAAAGAGATTAAAGAACACTAGATCTCCAAAACTCAGAAAAGGTTTCGTGAGATAAGCTTGTGAAACGCCTTAATTAAATTAATTAGCCACCATTTAAAATTTTCCTATGTTTGACTTAGGAAAATTGGTTAATTAATGAGAATTAATTAAGGAAGACCGAGAATGCTCTAGAGATTCACATGGATCAAGTCTAAGATGATCTTAGCCGTTGATGAGGATTTAATCATGGTTGTTGAAACTCCGACAAGAGATTATAAGAGCAAGTCGATGGGATGGAGAGAGACAAAAGAGGGGAGCGAGTTCCTTGGCAGATCGAGCTATCCAGTTGTAGAGATTTGAAAATTTTATCATTGCAACAACTGATTTATTTTACCACTTATTTTCCGATAAGTTATTTATGAAAATCCTTCAGTAAACGTTAAAATAAATTTTGCTGCAGATATCACATCATAATACAGAAACAAACACATGCACAAGAATTAACACATCGACACAAATATTTTGGACAATC
Organism: Pinus taeda; assembly: GCA_000404065.3. NCBI lineage: Eukaryota > Viridiplantae > Streptophyta > Pinopsida > Pinales > Pinaceae > Pinus > Pinus taeda. The sequence goes on along the minus strand of APFE031073471.1, from coordinate 88,054 downwards.
AGTTCTCGAAAAAACCCAATGTGGGAAAATTGGTGCAACAAGGGAGGATTTTATTATTCAGCAATTCTTCAGTACAACTGGGTGCCAAACTGGCTTACCCAACAAAGAGAAAATTCTTCAGCACTTCCTCTAGTCTTAGCGTCAGCCTGGCTGACCTCTGCGTAGCTCCTAGAGCCTCTGCGTCAGCCACTGCCTCTTTGCGTCAACACTAGGCCTCTTTGTGTCACCCACGCAGGCCCTCCAGTGACTGCGCAGTCTACAGCTGCGTCTGCCTCTCCAACCTCTGTGTTGTTCCCCTGGCGCTGTTCTCGACTCTCTGTTCTGTACTCGTTGCCTCTTGTTGCTCTCCAGACCACTAGTTCGAATTTCTCAGCTAACCCCGCTCCAGAAATCGAACTGACTAGTTTCCCTTAGTGTGTTCTCCAATTGACCCTCAAGCCTCTTCTTATACTTTTCCTGTTGGTCCTTCAACGACTGAGATTAAATCTCTAATCAACGACTAAGATTATATTTGGCTTGATCCATGACTTTTGGAACTTTCTAACCCAGTTTTATATTAATACCTATTAATATTCTATTTTTCCTGAGTTTAGACTTAGGAACTCCATTAAAAATATTAATTATTTTAATATCTCCCAAACCGGTTCGAATCTACCCAAACCCATTTCTGGGTCTTGGAGATCTGATGTGCTTTAGTCTCTCCACCAGTTTTCATGGCTAGAGCATATCCGATGCCACCCCAAATCAACAAGAGATTCAACAAGGAAGTGAGTTTGAGCTAGAGAAGGAGAGCATAAGTGATTGAGGGAGTAACAGAGAGAATTCCAGATGAATTTCCCAATAGTTTTCTAGTGCCAGAGAGGCAGGAAGAGGGAAGTCAAAATTATATTGCTGAGAGGCTAAATAGCCAGGGCAAGCAACTAGAAACCCCTGTGCGAGTGCCAGAAAGGTAGTCATTTCAGTTGCTGGAGATTAGAAGATCACGCAGAAGGTAAAACGAGTCATTTCTAGAGGAAAAAGGAGGCTGGACGGTTCAGTTGGAGTCGAATTGCTGTAGCATGAATTTCCCAGACCAGTATGTGAGTTCCAAGTAGGTCGTGTTGCCTGGGAAAGAGAACAAGCAAACCAGAGGGAGGCTGAGTTTATCGAGGGAGAATTTTTCTCCATATTATTTTTGCCAGATTATTTGCTGGAGGATAGCTAGTTGGACATCCAGATATTGTGCCTAGATTTTTACTGCTACATAATAGTAAAATAAACTCTCATCCATTGCACTGGTTTTCCCTTCGAGTTTTTGTTTTGTTTTGTTTTTGTTTTTGTTTTTTGTTTTTTGTTTTTTTGTTTTTGTTTTTTGTTTTTTTGTTTTTTTCTTGTTTTCTTTTGTTTGTTTGTTTTTTTGGAGACACTAGTCCAAAAATATTTGTCTATTTTATTGTGTTTGTGCATTATTTTCTCAACTTCCAGTTTATTTTCCGCAACGTATTTTATTTTTGGCGAAGATTGCAATTGTGAGTTTATCGATATTTGCTGTAATAACAAATTGCAAAACAGGTAGGAGATAAATTTTTATTAATTGCAATCAAGGAATTTTCATAGACAAAATAATATAAAACCAATTGGAATTGCTCTTGATACCCACTTGCAAGGAAAATGAAAGGTTTTTTTTAGCTTGGAGATGTCTTATTTACATTCTTAGATGTATTTCATTTGATGCACTCTTCTAGATCAATGATTGTGTTACCCATTTACATGCATGGGCAACCATAGGAGAATTTTTCTCCCACGATGCAAATTTCTAGTCATCATCTTCACATGTTTTTTGCTTCTCCAAAGATAGAAACTCAGATTTATCTTACTTATCATTTGCTCAACTGGCTCACCTTATCAACGTACTCATTTGATGATGGCAGTTCAACACACATGAGGTACATTAGCCATCGTTTCATTCAAAGTGTTTACATTTAATGTATTAAGCATTTAAGTAAGGATCATTGGTTGAGGTTGGAATCCAGATAATGAATCATGATGCTCGAAAGTTATACTTGTTGCCTTGTTTCACCTTGGTGGTTGTTACCCCTCTTTCCAGTGGATTGACCTATAGTCAAATTCTTCACTTTCACAGGGTTTTTGTTTTAAATAACACTTGGAACTATTTTTTGTTGCTTCTTGGGAACTGTTAGTTCACCATTGCAGACCAAACTTGGCATGTGGATCAACCAACAACCTAGGCCCTTTTCCTAGGGGTGTTTTGTAGCTACAACAAAGGCACATCATTGAAGGTAAAAATGTCTACTTTGCTGAATTTGGTAGTTGCGGTCGGTATTCATTCTTTGTATTTGCCACAAAATTTGACTCCAAGTTAAAGAGGGAAAATACGAATTTTGAATTTCAAAAGTTTGCCTCCAAAAATATCAAGTCAACCTTGCCAGAGACACACCAATTGGACCCACTCATCCTCTATATATTGCCATTCGACCTCACAAATTGGAGCATCAATTCAGATCACACAACTTTTATCTTTTGCTCACACGTGCAAGAAAGAGAGAGAGAAATCCGAGGAAAAGAGGTTGAGTTCTTCAAGACGATTTTTTCGGTGGTAGATCATATCATTGACCAGCTTTGACCTCACACTTCTGGGCAGCAGGCTGAGTTTCTGGGCAGGAGGCCGAATTTCTGGGTAGGAGCATGAGGCTGAAATTTGACCTATCCTGGCAATTTGACCGCAAGTTTACTAGGTCAGATTTATGGTTAGTTTGACTTTGTTTTGACTGGAATATCAAATTGTATCTCTTGTTGAACTGGATAATTTCTCTAAGAAAAAGTTGTTAGGTTTTTCCCTGGGTAAAATTTTGTCTCTTGTGTTTCGCTGTCTCTTCATGATCCTACTTTCATTATTGGTTTTACTATTGAAAATTTTCTATGTATAATTGCTTAATGATGTATGTGACATAAATGAATTAATGAAGAAATCATTGGAAGTAATTATCAGACTAGGAAATCATGATAAATCAACATGGAATTAGAGCTATGGTGAAAAGGCAGCCTTGAAGAAGTCAACTTGTTTCAAGCTATTCCACTAGGTTTTGTTCTCTCATTAGCCCTTCTCATGAAATCGTGTTTGAGATTGAATGCCCTAGATTAGGGTCAAATAGCCTCAACCCTAGTCACAAATCAAATTGCTTCAACCCTTGGCGCAGGAGGGCAGAATGGCCTTATCCCCATATTATGAAGACTAAGGGACCTCAGAGGTTTATCAAAGGAAGGCCTCGGCCTTAGGAGCTGAGCAATCTAGGTTGCAGACCAAGAAGCCTCAAACACTTGACATACAAATCATCTTCTATACAAAGATACAAATTGGGACCTCTTCATAAGTCTTTGAATTATGTTACAAAGATAAGCTTAAAATTCTTCCACAAAATCTGCTCTTCATTACAGAGAATATGCTCCTTAGGGATTCAGAAATTGACACAGACTTACCACAAAGATAACTCGCTCTTGTGTCCTGCTCGGGGTCATGTTTCTTAGTCTTCTTCCAAATATGAAGCCTTCTTTTCATCAACAAAACAAGACTTTGATCCTTCTACCGAGATTTGATTAGATGTCTTAGGATTCATTTTCTGATTTGAGATTAGATTCATCTTCTTTCTGTACAAGGTCAAAAAATTCTGATTCTCTTCATGACCTGGGTAGACATTGTTTAGAACACTAATTAAATCATACTTGGAAGCACCTTCAAGACTGCTCTTCAATCATAGCTCTGATACCATGTTGAATTTCTAGTAGCTAGGTAGACTAGAACTATTTTCTATATGATAACTACTTCCAATGATATATTTTAACTTCTTAGAACATTTCAATCATCAAGCAGTTGTACTTAGAAAATTTCAACCATTAACTTCAGTAGAGCAGTAAAAATCATAATGAAAAGTTGTGAGACAAGAGACACCAAAATTTCTTGGGACAATACCCCACAGGGGGCAAACCGGTAAGCTTTCCTTATGAGAGAATGTCCAATTCAATTCAATTTGTACACTAGTCAAAATAACATTATCTTTGACAAGATTACATAGAAAAATACCAACCACCAAAAGCCAATCCTTCAATATGCCAAGACAAACTTCCTCAAATCTGGTCTCCAAGAGTCATCTTAAGGTCTCCAAGACGAGGTATTTCTCAGCCTCAAAATTTTGGATCACTGTAGAATTATAACATCAGATTTTTGCATACTTTTAGGGAGCCTCGAACTTCGTATGATGATGAGCCACAAAATCTCGTATAGATCCACAAACTTCGCATGAGTATAGACCATAGACTTCACATGAGTATAGACTACAAAACTTTGTAGAGATCCACAGACTTTGCATGAGTATAGACCACAAACTTCGCATGTGTAAGACCACAAAACTTCGTATAGATCCACAAACTTTGCATGAATTTAGACCATAGATTTCACTAGTATAGACCACAAAACTTCGTATGATTTGTGAAATTTTTTAATCTATTGCAACAATTGGAAATTATTCTTCTAATCGATTAAAATTAAGTGAAACTTATTTGCTACGACAAATAACAAATAAAATCACACCTGCAATATTCACCATAAAAACACTGCGGAAAATAGAATGCTAGAAAGTGAGAAATATAGAGCACACACACAAAAATTATGACACCATTATTTTTGGACAATTCTCCTCGGAAAAACCCAATGTGGGAAAACCATTGCAGCAGATGAGGGTTTTATTATTATGCAGTAGTGAATAATCTGAACAATCTATGGATGCCCAACTGGCTATCCAATCAACAAATATTTGACAAAAGTAATTAGAGAGAAAATTCTCTCTCCACAAGCAATCCCGACCTCTAACTGTGAAAATTTCTGAATCTAACAAACCAGAAATCCTACTGCAGTAAATTGATTTGCATTACCTACTTGTGTTCTTCATTTAACAAGCTATTTTCAGAATTATTCAGAAAATATTAATGCAGATACACTGCAGCCTACACCAATATACAGATAAAGTACTGAAAGATAAATGAGACAATCACACAAAAGACACACTTATTTTTGGACTAACGTCCCTGGAAAAACCCAATGCGGGAAAATTGGTGCAACAACTCTGAGGGTTTTCTATTATTAAGCAATAGTTTTGAATACAAATGCTGGTTTCCCTCCTAGCAAACCAGTGACAGAGAAATACAATGGCAGAAAATCTGAGTGAGTTTTACCTCACTTCACCTGGTAGATTCTGGCTGATCCTGCAGCAAAACTGGCTGTCCCCAGCTACAACTGCGCTGCCCCTTTGCAGTAACTGCATGGGCTTGCGTGGAGCTCTCTGAGGCTCTGTGTCAGCTCTTTTGCCCACTAGGTCAGCTTTCCCGGCTGTTCCGGCAGTTCCCAACAGTTCCAACTCTCTGCGTGGAAGGCAACTCTCTTCCTCTGCGCGGCCCTTTTGGCTCCGCGTCAAGGTTGCGTGGGCCCAGACTGGCCCAACGTCAGCTCTCCTAGCTACTGCACTGCCTCCACAAGCTTCTTTCCGCCTCTCTGTCAGTGTTCCCAAACTATCCCTGCGCCTCAACTACAAGATCTCCCTAATCGATTTTTCTCTTGAGAATTTCTCACCTCAAAAAATCGATTTCCTCAATCTTTGTGTGTATGTTCTCCAACTGACCCCAAGCCTCCATTTATACTTTTCTTGTTCAAAAATCAACGATCGTGATCAAATCTCTAAACAACGACTAAGATTAAATTAGACTTGATCCTCGTCTCTTAGAAGCTTCTCACTCGTATTTTCATTAATACCCATTAATATTTTAATTTTCCTAAGTTTAGACTTAGGAACCCCATTAAAAATATTAATTATTTTAATAAAATACAATCCGGGTGGAATATCACCAAACAATTTCTAGGTCTTGGAGATCACATGTGTTCTAGCCCCTCCACAAAATTTCGAAGCTAGAGTATATCCGATGCTACCCAAAAATCAACACTAGCTCCCTCTGAAAACTGGTCTCCAACCCTTGTGCAAGCCCTTTTGCGCAGGCCTCCACACGTGTGGCTAGAATCAACCACAAATCAAGCCATCTTTGCTTGTCTCTGCTGCTGGAAGTGACTCTCCGACCCTTTTGAAATTTTTCCTGGCCTCTTGACACTGAATTGGCCTCCCTCTCAGCTCAATCGAATTGCCTTCTAAAGCTACTGCGTGTTGAGAAATCTAGGGGCAGCTAGATCAGGTGGTTTCTCTTACTTTATTAACTGCTTGTGATATATTTTTACATTACTTGATTAACTTATTCTTTCACTTGATTATTATTAGTGTTTTTTATCATCAAACAACTACCAAACGATAAAATCAATGAGACCATAGGACACAAGATGTAGGCGATCAGCCAGGGCCAAAACCTCTCCAATTGAGAGGAAAACCCACAAGAATTATGTGAAAATTTCATCTCTCACGACGACGACGACTGGAAATTATTTTTCTAGTTGTTAATTTGTTTAACAATTTATTTGTAGTTTGTTGCGACAAACACCAAATAATTCACACTGTGATTTTCACAAATAAACTGCTGAAGAAAATAGCACTGAAAACTGGGAAAATTCTAACACACTCACAATAAAAATGACACAATTATTTTTGTACAAATGTCCCCAGAAAAACCCAACTTGGGAAAATTGGTGCAACAGATGAGGGTTTTACTGTTATGCAATAGTGAAATTTGAGTGCAGTCTATGGATGCCCAACTGATAATCCAAACAACAAGAAAATATGGCCAAAATTATGTATGGGAATTACCCTTCTTCCACAAGCAACCTCGGCACAACTTTCCTTCAAAAATCTCGTCCTCATGGACCCTGTGTGTCAGGTTCTGCATAGTGCTTGCGTAGGCCCTATGACGTCTAGCCTTCGAACTGCCTCTAATGAAGTCGTTTTGCTTGTCTCTGTTGAGGAAATTGCCTCTCCGACACTCTAGAACCTTTGTTCGACCTTTGCAACTGAAAATGATTTTTCCTCTAGCTAGATCGAGTTGCTCTTCTAAAGCAACTGCACAGTCCTTTACGCCGCCTCACTAGGAATAACTCGGCCTCCTTGCTGCTGCCTCTCTGTAGTATACCTAGGGGGTATATTATGGAGTATGGGGTACAAAGGGAGGTACCCAAGGGAATTATGTAATAATATGATGGACCATAGTTAATAAATAAAGTGGTTAACCCGCATCATGTAACGAACCACATGTAGTTAGGAATAATGTGATAAGCCCATTGTATTAGATATATGTTATTTAGAGATCCATGGTATTGTATGTATGAAGCCTATATAGAGGCTAGAGAATCCCCATTGAGAGATGTCAAGGATTATTGTATTGTCAAGCATATGGCTTGTGGAGTGTTCTCCTTCCTTAATGCGTGATTATATGGTGTTACCCTACCCTAAGGGTTTTGATTAATAAAGAGGAATTTCTATATTCAGATTTCAATTGGTGGTTCTCACTTGATAAGTCAGTGAGGTGCCTTCCTAGTGAAGAAATTGTAAAAATTGTTTTGGAAAAATGGCGAAGGATTATTGTATTGGCAAGCATATGGCTTGTCGAGTGTTCTCATTCCTAAAAGAGTGATTGTATGGTGTTACCCTACCTCAAGGGTTTGATATTAATAAAGATCTAAAGTTGATCTATTTCTCTCGTTATTTTTGGACATATTTCTATTTTTATATATTTGCAGGTCAGATCTACTACAATTGGTATCATAGCACTTTCTTAGGCAAAGTGCAGAGATTTTTTTTTTAGGAATTTCTGGGGCGGCTAGTTTGCAAATCATATCTGAAACTTTTGGTACAAAATTTGCAGAAAAAATTGGAGATCTGAATTCTTTGCCAAAAAATACCCAATTTAAAAAAAAACGGCTGAATCGGAGTCTGGATGAGGGAGATATCATTGATTTAAAAATCAGCTGTGTCACATAATTCTTTTTTGATGACAATTCGTGGACGGCAAATCTCCAGTCAATTTTTGCAGTTTTTGTGGGGGATTTTGAGAAAATAATTGTAAATTTGAGATCCTCTTGAAAAATTACCCGGTTTAAAAAAAAATCCGCTGAAACGGAGTCTGAATGAATGAGATATTGCTGATTTAAAATCAATTTTTTGTTTTGTTTTGTTTTGTTTGTTTGTTTGTTTTGTTTTTTCCGTTTTTTGTTTTTTTGTTTTTGGTTTTTGTTTTTTTGTTTTTTGTTTTTTGTTTTGTTTTGTTTTTGTTTTTGTTTTTGTTTTTGTTTTTTTGTTTTTGTTTTTGTTTTTGTTTTTGTTTTCAGATATTGTGTGACAGTTGAAGAGCGAATATGAATTTCCAGAGTGCTTAGATAGAGATTTCTATCACATGGGAAAATGCGGAATGGTCATTCCATTTCCAAAAACAGGTTATAATAAGGATTATGAGCCATATTGATCGAGTTGTGTCCATTTTAAATTTTCGTCAATGTAAGTGATTTTTTCAAAACCCTCTTCATGGCTTCTAGCAAGGATTTTTTTTACAGAGAAAGATAATGGTCATACTATTGATGAATTCATAAAAGATCTTAAGAAAACCTCTACGAAACATTGGAAAGGTTTAATATATTTTTTTTTGAAAGATGAGGCTGCCATGTGGTGGAGCTCACTTGACAGCCAGAAGTTGTGCAAATTTTCGGATGAAGAATTTGAAAAACTCCTTTTGGACAAATGGTCTCATGCTACACAACAAGAGAATGAAACACGAAAAGGGTTATCTTTTGATGATATCTCCTTATTACAAGTTCATGGATGTATTCAGAAAGAGAAGATATTGTGTCTATCAATCTTAATAGCAATCATAATTTTATTAATATTCATTTGATTAAAATATTGCAAGTCCCAGCCAAAGAAATGGAGCACACACATGTTAATAACGAGCAGGTGCAAGTTTATAAAGATTTGAAGATTTCTATGGATAAGTATCCTTAGATGAAATCTATTGGTACTATCCATATTAATGTGCAGAAGAAATTCCTGAAGCTCTGGTATAAAAAAAACAAAATTACATTACAAAATATTTCTATCAATAAACAAGTAGAGTCCAAGGATGTTGAAGCAAAAAATGTTGCAGGTATTGATACATTAGATGAGGAGTCCGTGGTTGATATAATACTAGAAGATAAGCAACAATTGCAGGCGCCACAACATGTACTAGCTACCAATTAGGCTTCATTAGGTGGTGAATTAAAGAAAGATACACCATTGGTTAAAACTTCAACATATCACTACCCACATCACCCAGCAAGAAAGCAACCAACAAGATGGCAACGAATTAGCAACAAGGACAACAGCTCCACATGACAAATGGAGAGGTGCGAAGATCCAACCACAGCACATCAACGCAGAGGAATCGCTAGGATCAACGGCCATCTCAAACGAGCGAGGCACCAACTAGATTGAGTAATCACTTGTCTCTGGGATGGCTAGATGCACATGCATGGTACCAGTGGACTACTCTTTTGAGTAGATCTTATTATTTGTGTTATTCTTATGTTTCGGGGACAAAACATATTTAAGGGGAGTGAAATGTAGTATACCTAGAGGGGATATTATGGGGTATGGGGTACAAAGGGTGGTATCCAAAGGAATTATGTAATAATGTGATGGACCATAGTTAGTAAATAAAGTGGTTAACCCGCATCATGTAAGGGACCACAATTAGTTAGGAATAATGTGATAAACCCATTGTATTAGATATATTATGGTATTTAGAGACCCATGGTAATGACCCATTGTATTGTATATATGAAGCCTATATAGAGGCTAGAGACTCCCCTTGAGAGATGTCAAGGATTATTGTATTGGCAAGCATATGGCTTGTGGAGTGTTCTCCTTCCTTAAGGAGTGATTGTATGGTGTTACCCTACCTTAAGGGTTTTGATTAATAAAGAGAAGAATTTCTGTATTTAAATCTTGTTATTTTTGGGCATATTTCTATTTTCATATATTTTTAGGTCAAATCTACTATACTATTCGGATTTTGACAACTTCCTCCGAATCGCTGTCTCTGCTTGTTACTGTCTCTGCTTCGATCTCTAGCTCTTCGACAACTGCTGTTGTTCTTTGGAAATCGATTTGCCAAGGAACTACAAAAGTGTATTCTCCAAGTGCCCATCGACTTCTTCTTACAATCCTCTGTTGGAACACCAATGACCAAGATTAAAACTTAATCAAGGGCTAGGATCATCTTGGAGTCTATTCGTGTGAGTTTCTAGACTATTCTCACCTTGACTTAATTGATTCTGATTACTTAACCAGTTTTCCTAAGTTTAGATTTAGGAAACATTAAAAAATGGGTTAATAATCTAATTGAGTCATCTCCAGGTCGAATTTCTAGAAACAATTTCTGGGTTTTGGAGATTTCATTCATATTAGCCTCTTCACTAAATTTCATGGCTAGAACATATTCAATGCTCCAAAAACTAACACTCCCTCTTCGCGAGGACTGTGTTCTAGTGTTGCACATCCTGTCACAACACTTTGTCTCTGTGTCATCTCCCATCACGCTGTTGATGTCTCGTTACTGCTGCCCACTAACCACTGCACAACTTTGATGCTGCATCTGTGCTACTGTTGACACTGCTATACTGCTGCCAACTCTACATCTGCACTGCAACTCTCTTGTCTATTGCTGCTGCAACTGTAACTTCTATAACTGAGAAACATCCAAAATACTGAATCATCCATGTTCAGTACGATGCATCTGTCTCGAGTTCTGACTACTACTAGCCTCTACACTGTCACTAAAGAATCCGTGTTGCTGCTAACTCTGTATTGAGCCACTTGCTTTGCTGTCAACATTGTATTACACTCCGTAGGATCTCACTGCTACTAGTTTGCAGTGTCACTCTGGTATTGATTGCATCAACTGCCACTGATTCATCCTGCTACTGAATACTGTGGGCCCCTTATAGCCAGGTAATGGTCCATGAGGTGGAATCCTCAAAGACCTTGCACATTCTCTGCAGCTCTCTGGGGCTACAACACCAAATCACCCCACCTCACTCCTCGAGGTATATTTGTGAACATAGCAAACTCTTTCTCTAGTCTAGAGGAAAGCTTGTCTAATTCTGCGGATGCTGCTTAGTAGTCCTGCTTCTCCTTCTTGTCCTTCTTCTAGAGAGGACACTTAGTACTGTAGTGACCGAACTCACTACACCTGAAGCTCTTGACCTTTTACAAGCCCTTCTTTTTCTTCTTCTGCTCCCCTTGTCCCCTATTGGGACCCTTAGATGCGAGGTTCACATTCTCCTCCTCCTTCACACCCTTTGATCCGCTGTTATTGCTGCCACTGTTGGAGCTCTTTAGAAGAGCTCGCCTCAACTCATCCTGTTGTAAGTCGGACCACATCATGTACCATTATGGTAGCTTGTCTCTGCCCAATATACTTTGGACAAAGTCTTGCCAATCCTCTGAGACACTGTTCAGTGCCAACCTCCCTGGCTTTGTTGGTTGAGGCGTTGTCCCAACAGCTACAAGTTGATCCCGAACCTCTTGAATCCTGGTGATGAAGGGATCTATCCCTTCCCCTTTCTGCATCCTGATGCATCTCAACTTTTCTTCCAGAAACATCTTCCGTTGCTTGGAAGTACCCTGATATAGCTGCGCGAGAGCATCCCACATCTGTTTGGCAATATCCTTGTCAGATATATGCAAGACTATATGGTCCCGGACTCCATTGAGGATCAACTGCTTTGCCTTCTCCATTTCCCTCTGGTATTTCTTTAGCTGATCCGCATCTTGGGGAACTGCCACAACGTTGTCTATGTAGATCTTCAGGCCATATTCATCTAACCAGAAGGACATCCTGGCCTTCCATATGCCATAGTTAGAGGAACCCTCCAACCTATCCTAATCTCTAAGCCCTGCTGCGACCATCTCTCAATCTGTCGAAAACTTCCTCTTTCCCTGCGCTTGGCTTGCTGGATCTGCTATATGCACTCCCTTTTGGAGTGAGAAAATTTGCACTCAGCTATTGCCAATCTGCTGCTGGGAAATCTAACTTCTAAGACTCGAAGTTCCTTGAGAGATATTTTCCCTTTGTGTGGGCTTTTCTCTTCCATCCACCATTGATTCTGCTGCTGCAAAACCTTCTGCGTCCAACCAAGGAATCTACTTAGCGAAAATATGAGTTGCTACTGCTCCCTTTGACTGTTGGAATCAATCTTCAATGCAACTAGACTTTTTTGCCGACCTGCAATTGAAAATCGAATTTCTGCCCCATCAATTTGGCCTGCCTATCAATGAACTAAACAACCTCTAGGAATTTCGGCCTGCTACTCCCTCTGAGCAGCAAAATTCTCTCCTCCGCTTCTGAGTTTCCCGATTGATCACTCACGCTCTGATACCATGCGAAAAATTCATCTATCACAACAACTGGAAATTATTTTTCTAATTTTTAAGTTGTTTAACAATTTATTTGCAGTTTGCTACGACAAACACCAAATAATTCACACTGTGATTTTCACAAATAAACTGCAGAAGAAAATAGCACTGGAAATTGAGAAAATTCTAGCGCACAATAAAAATGACAATTATTTTTGGACAAATGTCCATGGAAAAACCCAACTTGGGAAAATCGGTGTAGCAGACGAGGGTTTTATTATTATGTAGCCATGAAATTTGAGTATAATTTGTGGATGACCAACTGGCAATCCAAATAGCAAGAGAATTCGGCCAAAATTATGTAAGGGAATTACCCTTCTTCCACAAGCAATCTCGACACAACTTTCCTTTAGAAACTCGTCCTCCTAGACCCTCTACGTCGGCATCTGAACTACCTCTGATGAAGTTGTTTTTCCTGTCTCTGCTGAGGAGATCACTTCTCCGACACTTTGGAATCTCTGTCCGACCTCTAGAACTGAAAACGATTTTTCCTCCAGCTAAATCGAGTTGCTCTTCTGAAGCAACTGCGTAGTCCTATGCGTTGCCTCAATGGGAATAACTCGGCCTCCTTGCTGCTGCCTCTTCGGATTTGGAAAACTTTCTGTGGATCACTGTCTCTGCCCTTCACTATCTCTGCTTCGATCTCTAACTCTCCGAAAACTGCTGCTGTTCTCTGGAAATCGATATGCCAAGGAAATCGAACTGCACAAGTGTATTCTTCAAGTGCCCATCTTCTTCTTTTTATAATCCTCTGTTGGAGCACCAACGACCAATATTAAAACTTAATCAAGGGCTAGGATCATCTTGGAGTCGATCCGTGTGAATTTCTAGACTATTCTCACTTTGACTTAATTAATTATGATTAATTAATTAGTTTTCCTGAGTTCAGACATAGGAAACATTAAAAAATAGGTTAATAATCTAATTAAGTCATCTCTAGGTGGAATTTCCGGAAACAATTTCTGAGTTTTGGAGATCTCATGCATTCTAGCCTCTCCACCAAATTTCGTGGCTAGAACACATATGATGCTACAAAAACTAACAATTTCTTCTATTCTTATAGAACTTCAATTGACGAATTCCAAGACCTATGACCCTTGAGCAAGATCCTCCAAGACCAAGTCAAACCATGCTTCCAACCACTTCTACAATTTTGACTTACTCAACAGATTCATCTCAAACTTCGATCTGACCAACAAATTCTTTCGCAACTTCAACCTTCCCAGCAAATTCTTCTGCAACTTTGACCTGCCCAACAAATTCTTCTGCCTAGGATATGTAGAAACCCTAACACAAGAGAGAGAGAGAGGCCCAAAAACTTTGATATTGTTCTTTTCCTTCTTTTTCATCCTTTTCTAGCTTCTATCTTGAGAAGATCGAACTTGCTTGAGTGAATCTCCAAATGTGGTCGAGTTCCTTCTTATTTATATGCTTGTGAGGGGTACAAATTACTATCTTTAGGCCAACTTGTCCCTTTATGTAGGCCGACTTGATCTTTGCACCATGACGAGGTTTTGGAGGGTCTTTTGGCTCTATTTTGACTCAAATAAATTCTTTTTATAATATGTAACATGCCCGAATGGGTCTTCAATACATGGCAATGACTCAATTGACTTGTAGACTAAATAACAAGCCCTAGAAGTGTTGATTTAGGGTAGCATCGGATGTGCTCTAGCTGCGAAATTTGGTGGAGAGGTTGGGGCACATGAGATTTCCAATACCCAGAAACGGTTTGGGCAGATTCTAAACAGATCAGGAGATATTGAAATAATTAATATTTTTAATGGAGTCCCTTAGTTTAAACTTAGGGAAAATAAAATATTAATGTGTATTAATATGAATCTGTGTTAGAATGGTCCAAAAGACATGGATCAAGCCAGATCTAATCTTAGCCATTGATTAGGGACTTAATCTCGGTCGTTGAGATGTCAACATGAAAAGTATAAGAGGAAGCTTGAGGGTCACTTGGAGAACACCCCAGGATGATCAATCATTCTATTTTCTAGAGTGAGGTTTGCTAAGAGAGATAGAATCAGTGATCGAGAGAGCAACTAAGGGGCATTGAGTATAGAGCAACAAAGAAGGCAGAGATTGTGCTGGGAGAGTAGCGCAACAACCAAGGAGGGTGACGTAGAGCCAACAAGGGCTCACGCAAGGCCATGCAGAGGCAACCAAGTGTTGCGCAGAGCACCATAGGGGCCAGCGTAGCTGATGCAGAGGCTCCCAGAGTTGACGTAGGGCCTCTTGGGGTTGACGCAGGCCAGGAAAGGCTGACACAGGACCAGCATGAGATAGAGAGGGGCTGACGTAGTCCAGATTGTGCAGACGCTGGGGTTGCAGGAGCAATTTTGTGCTGATGAGCTGTTGGAAGGGTTTTCTGGGGTTTCAGCCATGAGATTTCTCTCAAACTGTGAGGTATAGTTGCTAAGGAAATTCTCTATTGGGTAGGCCAGTTACGGCACCCAGATTGTACTCTGATATTGCTTAATAAGAAAACACTCAGATAGCTGCACCGGTTTTCCTGCATTGGGTTTTTCTGGGGACATTGGTCCAAAAAGAATGGTGTCATGTGGTGTGTTTGTTCTTGTTTATTTTAGTTGCTGATCTGTAATATGTTGAGCATGCGCTGGTGTTTATTTTTAGTATTTACTTTGTAAATAACTTGTTAAAGAAAAATTAACAAGTAGGTAGGAATAAATAAAAAAAAGTGCATGAAGGGTTTCTAAATTAAGTAAACTTAGAAACTTCAACAGTAAGCACTCAATGGGTGCTTGACCTAAAAATAAATTTCACTTGAGCATGAAACCCATGCCTCAAGAACAACAAAAATAAATTTATTTTTCTCTTTTCATTAAATACATAAAATCATGATTACATATGTCATTATGAAGACCGAACCTAGTTACATATTTCAACACTGCCTCTTAACAAGGGAGGTATTCATAATTCATACTCATAAGAAGAGTCGTATTGGTAACCCATCTGTTTAACATCATATCATCCAACATTGTCATATAGCAAGGCCTTGACTAACAACTCTATCTCTCCATAAGATCAAAGCACAATGCTGGCGAGACCAATGATTTATAGACACCATCATAATTGTCTCTCAAGGGACATACCCCACTCGGGTGTTCACAGGATATGTCCTCTACGACTGCTCTTATCTTGGATGCCCTACACATCCTCAAAGAGTATCAGATGCTAGATGCTTACCCAATCCTCCATTCTTTCTTCCCAAACTGAAGACAAAAAATGATGTGTCTATCTCTCCCTCTCAACGAGGGAGGATATACTCATTCCTATGAAGGAATATATCCATTCCTGTAAAATGAATGTACCCAATCTCCCTCTTATCCAGGGACTTGTCCAAGCTCCCTCTTAATTAAGGACTTGCTTCTAAGACCCCTCTTAACTGGGGACTTGCTTCTAAGCTCCCTCTTAACCAGGGACTTGTTTCCAACAAATTTTTTCTTTAGTGGAGAACATGAGACTTTTATCTGCCTGTTGAGCTCCTTTCGATGTCATGAATTTTATCTTCATTATTATGGGGCCTTCATCTTGCAACGCATCGACCATCCACCACTTTCCTAAAGTCAGTCATGTCATCCCTCCCCTTATCAGAAAGTGATTTTCTAGTCCACATCTGACTTTCCTTCTTACAACTACCTCTTCCACATCACGTTTCCTTTAGGATCTTCCATCACACCACCACGAGTGATAGTTGTAGGTGACATCCACAACTCTTTTTCGGTAGCCCTGCATTAACCCATCCAGATGCTATTCAAAAACCAAAAATGAACATCAAATCAAAATTACTTTTTGTTATGGCCTTTCATCATGACATCTTCTGCTAGAGACATCAACATCTTGCATATTCATAAACACATCTCCAAGACTTTCAATGTCAAGGGTCTTCTTCCTTTCAGAATTTATCAAGGTCTTCATACCTTTCCCATGGAGATGTCACATCAAATTCATTGGATATTGATTCCTTGTGACCTTAGTTGCAACTTTCATGATCTCTTCTTTTTTTCTTCACATATTGCTCCTCAAGAACATACATCTATAGTTCCTTCATCTTTGTCAACCACCTCATATTCCATATGAGGACATATTATGTTGATTTCATCTTGTCAATACGTGAACCATGCCTTCATGCGTCTTTCCAATGAAAGAGATCCCTTTTCTTCAATCATGCACATGAGGTAGAGTATTCATCCATGCTATTTGCAACTATATGATGACATGATTCAAAATACATGCATACATACCTCATTTCTTCTTTTTGGTCATCTAGACTTCCTTCGGTCACTTCTTTGGTTGAAAGTACTTCAACCATGTTGACCTATTGTACTCCTTTGTCATCATACCATCATCCTATGAATCCCATACAATATGGAATTCTCAACTAGACTCTTCTTCCAAGAGAGGTGAACCTTCCAATGAAGATTTCAACGGTGGATCTTGATTATCCACATCCTGCAAATGCTCCTTCCTAATGATGATGATACATGATGAGTTCTTTCTATGCTAGATGAATTCTCTTTTCCCATAAGTACTACTTATGCTTTCAATGAGGTTACCAAGAGCTACTTCCTTTCTATGATGACCGCTACAATCATGTAGACTTATACATCAACTATCCTAATGAGCTCTTGTTTTAACGGTATGCTACTAATATGATGCCAACTTCTGCTAAGATGCATTTAGTTATAATGCTTCTCATATTGACTGCCATTGTAGAGGTCGTTTCACCTCCTACTTCTCCTTGCTATGTGTTGACCACTACGTTTCAACGGCCCATAGTAGTACACCCCATTTTTTAGCAAAATGGATGGCGCCTGATCGATGTGTTCGTGCCGTCTAGCTATCATTATCAGCCTAATCATCATGTTATAATGTAAATCCATTTTGCATATATATGATGCAAATAATCTCAGCAGAATCGTGTCATGTATGTAACAACCTAGGTTAACCTACCTTTCTAGTGACGATCTCCATTCTGGCAGGTTTTTTGTCTTGCTGATCCATTTTCGGATGGTTGACAAAGTTTTCCTCTCCAGTCTTACCCCAAAGTAGGAATTGACTTTGTCGCTAGGATCTTAAGCGAGTCCTAGTGTTCTAGATCGAGTTTATGTAAAAGTTATTTGAGAATAATCCTAACTATTTGGTTAGATTATTTTATTTCAAATCGCTTGTCTGTTTGATTATATTTGTGTCACAGAAATGGGTAGTCTTTGAGGGTCTATTACAAATGGGTTTTCCCCCTTACGATGTAAAATATGAAAATCATGATGTAAAGTGTCTCGAGGGTTGGAAAAATAATTTATCCCCTCATAGTTTAATTAATTAAAATTTCTAAATTTTAAACCTTGATCCTTGGGGATTAAGTCAAAGTCAATTTTTTTGGCAAATTGAAATGTATTTAATTTTTTTTTTTTTTTTTTTTTTTTTTGAGTTAGTTGAAATGCATTTAATTAAAAATTTTGAATTTCCCCAAAGTTTTAAATATTTCGACGGATGAGTTTAAAATAAATTTAAATCTTTATTAATGGTCGAGATTGTTTTAACGAGGATCACTTGAACTAGCTGTTGGAGGATTTATCTTTAAATAAGAGGTCATTTGTCAGTCGATCCATCCAATCTCTGAGTCACGTGCTTAACAAGAAGCTCTGGTGTAATCTTTTTCTGGACAATAAAGAAAGATGTTGGGGTAAAAAAATATAAAAAAAATTACAATAATTACAACCTAAAAGCTCTAAGTAACCAGATCTATCATTATGCCCCACAAAAAATTAAATTTTTAAATTTTAAAGGAGGCGCTAACTCGTGTATCACCAACAAATCTTATGATAAGCCTGGAGCTAATTTAGCTGGGCTCTTCAGGAAACATAGATCGAGAGTTGGCTGGTCTAACTGAAAACTTTCCCTAATGCCTGAGGATCTAAATCAAGATTTTCCTGTAAAACTCAATCCAACTATTAAAAATAGGCGAGAAAATAATAATAAAACTTAGACAAATAGAGATACTTGTTATTATGTTCAAAATTTAAATTATTATTCAAACCCCAACAACTGAGCAAGATATCTGTACTCAAACGACTCTTCAGAAGCTATCATCAATGTCTTTAGAAAAAATTATGCATGAAAACAACACATCTTACAATATTCCCATGAATAGTAACACCAATAGAATTTAACTCCAAAGTCTTTCTTTATTGTCCAAAAATATATTACACCAGAGCTTCTTGTCAAGCACACGACTTAGAGATCGGATGGATCGACTGACAAATGACCTCCTATTTAAATAAAAATCCTCCAATGGCTAGTTCGAGTGATCCTCGTCAAAGCAATCTCGATCATTGATGAAGATTAAAATCTCTTTTAATCTCATCCGTCAAAATATTTAAATATTTGGGGAAATTCGAAATTTTTAATTAAATGCATTTCAATTAACTCAAAAATAGAATTTTTTGAGTTTATTTCCCAAAAAATTTGACTTTGACTTAATCCTCATGGATCAAAGGTTTAAAATTTAGGAAAATAATTAATTTACTTTAGTTTCGGGACCTTTTGAAATTTAAGTTTTTAGGACCGACGAAGTTTTGCCTTTAGAGAATTTAAATTTGCCTAGGACCTAGAATTAATTAAATTTCTGGCTTAGGATTTCAATTAATTTTTTGGCCAGAAAATTTAAGTAATCAACCTATGAGGGGATAAATTATTTTTCCAACTCTCAAGACACTTTCCATCGTGATTTTCATATTTTTTACATCATAAGGGTGAAAACCCATTTGTAATAGACCCTTAAAGACTACCCATTTCTGTGACACAAATATAATTCAATAGACCAAGCAATTTGTAATAAAATAACCTAACCAAATAGTTAGGATTATTTACAAATTACTTTTATATAGACTCGATCTAGAACACTAAGACTTGCTTAAATCCTAGCAACAAAATCCATTCCAGCTTTGGGGTAAGACTGGAGGGGAAAACTCAGCCGACCATCTAAAAATCGATGGGGATCGTCACTAGAAAGGTAGGTTTACCTAGGTTGTTACATACATGACACAGTTCTGCTGAGATTATTTACATCATATACATGCAGAATAGGTTTACATTATAACATGATGATCAGGTTGATGATGATAATTGGACAGCACAGACAAATCGATTAGGCGCCATGCCTTTTGCGAAAAAGGGGGTGTACTGCTATGGGTCGTTGACACGTAGTGGTCAACATTTGGCTCTACTTGGGGACACTTTGCTGCACCGAAGGCATGTGAGAATCCAGAATCTGCATCCATGCAACACACAAGATAACATAAGTAGCGTCCATCCAAAAATCATCATATAATATTAAGCACATGAAAGATATAAGCTCTTCCTTTATTAACTATCCTAATAACATCAAAAACATAAAACTACCTATAGAATAAAATACTGAAATAAAAGGGTGTAGGGTTAGGAATACAATACAAAGGATGCCCCATGTCATCAAATGCGTTCAATGTAGTGCATGCTGAGCATTTCCCTGCTTTCAGGCAAATCTGTAGGCTGCTTTTCAGATGTGCCATGTTCAATCATGCATATGGTCGGACTCTTCCCTCTCTGAAAATTAAGCCGTTTGGATCCATCTTCCGCAGAATTTACCTGAAAACCCTAAAACTTATCCAAATTATTTAGAAAGTGAATAACATGTGTTTCATTATCAAAGGCTTGCCCATGTTCAGATTTATCTGGGATAGAAGGTTTAGAAATGATATCCGTTTTAGTTTTATCTTCAATTAATTTATCAGACAAATGCATGAGCAACAACAACAACTAATTCATCTGCTAAGCAATTTTGCTCTCTTGGGACAACTTCAAGAATGATGGCATCAAAATTTTCCATGGTATCCCATACAACATTTCTATAATTTCTTAGTCTTTGATTTTTACATGTAAATTTATTTTTTATTTGCATGATAACCAAACCTGAATCACCCTTCATACTCAACAATTTGATTTTGAAAGTTTTTCCATTTCAATACCCAACAACAAGGCTTCATATTCAGCCACATTGTTGGTTGCTTCAAATTCTAATCGATAGGCAAATTTGAAAATATGAGCCCTGTTGACCACTACGTGTCAACTACCCATCGCAGTACACCCCCTTTTTCGACAAAAGGGATAGCGCTTGATCGACGTGTCCGTGCCATTCGACTGTCATCATCAGTCCGATCATGTTATGTTGTAAACCTAGTCTACATGTGTAAATTGTAAATAATCGTAGCGCCTCCTTTAAAATTTAAAAATTTAATTTTTTGTGTGGCATAATGATAGATCTAGCTACTTAAAGCCTTCAACTTGTAATTATTGTAATTTAGCTGTTTTTTTTTTTTAAAATTTTATCATTGTATATCTCGTTTCTCGGTGTTTTATTTTTGTTATTTCAGGTACAGATCTGAAGGAAAATTCCTGTTTGAAGCTAGATCTAGGCCCTGGAGGTTAAGATTTGGCCTCAATATCATTTTGCAGGGATATTATTCAAATTTTTGCGGTCCAAGGGTTTTAAAATTCTTAGATCTGGAAATTTTTGAAAGGGTTTCAGGGATCAATCTAAAGAAAAGGGATACATTATTTTAAATCAAAATTTTCAGAATTTTTTTTTTTTTTTGAGTTTCTGTGCTACCATTTATCTGTTGACTGGGCTTTTCGATTCTCTGCAAATTTCAATTTTTTTTTTAGAAAACCCTTATCCTCCATTATCCCAACTTTCATTTTCCTCTACTGCTTGAGGTTTTCCAACTGTCTGCTGTAAATTTTGAATCTATTGTTCCTCATCTTCGACCTCCGAATCCCCTTGTTCTGCTGACATACCCCTGCTACCTGAGTTCGCTCCTCTTGTTCGTAAGCAGTCCTTGACGTAACTGCCCTCATCCTGCAAACTTGTAGCTCCGAACTTGCAGTCCATGCCATCCGCACTTGCAAGACCTGTCTGTTGCAAACTCGAGCTCATCGGCCCGCAGCCTCCTCCCGCCACCTCTCCACTTCACCTGTGACTTCCTCTCTTCCTAACCCGCGACTCCTTCCTCCCTCAACCCAGCTCACTAACCTGCGTCTCTTTCTCAGCAAGCTTCTCCCTTCCGCTACCCACAGTCTTCATCTCCTGCTCTCTGCGTAAGCTCCTCCCTCACCTGTCTTCCTTCCTTTTCGCATTCCCTTTTCCCTCTTGCTGTCAACCTGTAGCTCCTTGCTGGCTTACCCTCAGCCTCCTCTCCTCATTGCCGCTATCAACTTCAACTTCCCTTCTTTTAATTGCTTTATTGCTGGTTATGCGGTAGGGTTTAGTTCTTTTCCTTTCTGAATATATATATATATATATATATATATATTTTTTTTTTGTTACTTTGGTTAGATTTAGATTTATTTTAAATTCAATTTTTGTTTTGGTTTTGGTTTCTCCATTTCCTTTTTACTTTGTTATTTTTATTATTTTTTTATATGACTTTAGTTTTGTGTTAATTTACATTAGAGATTTTGGTTTATTTTTATTATTTTTTTAACGATATTTGCCATCTATTTGAAACCCCGAAAGACAAATATTCTATTTAGACTTTTAGTTAGATCACTTATTAGTAATCTATAGGTTGTATACTGTTATAAGTTATTTATTACCTATAGGCTGTGTAGCACATAATAATGCTACTACTAAGAAAGGTCTGACACATCAAAATTTTAATTTTTCAATTTCTGATAATGCTAACAAGAGAGCTTTAAGACAATACATAGATAATAATATATAGTGTACAAAGGATGGTTGTGTCATTAATAATTTAATTAGATCAATCCCATGCAACTCTAGGTGGAGAGTCCTCTTAGAACAATATGATAAATAAATTATAGCATGTTCTCAAACATTGTACAATATTCATTTACCACTGTAACTGATGGGAATTTTTAGATTTTAAGGAAAATCTCAAGGAAGATGACACGTTGATGAAGCTGTAGAGTTGAAATATTCAATTGATGGGCATATAGAGCCATTTTTTGACATGTAGTTAGACCTACTGTACATCATCATGTCAATAGAGTGATCATTGATGAGACACTGAATTTTGTATTAACAGTTAACCTTTATGTATAAAGCATGTTGCATTTCAGTCTTCAGATTTATGAGTTAACTAATGATTTCAGTTCTAATGTTGTCATTCATGAATGGTTTTGATTTTTAACTTTGAATATGTTTTTTAAAATTAAAAAAATTATTAGCGTATTTTGTATACATGCATTTCCCCACTGTATCAGGATCCTGGCTTTTCAAAAATATGGTGGATTGGTTTCCATATCCGAATCTTGATGTATATCCATTTCCGGTTCCTGGTAACATAGCATATAGCCTATCAACTACTGAAGATTGAGTGCAACTTAGATAATGATAAATGGAGATGGACGGAGATTTACAATGCAAAGTTGTGTATCCAAAATAGGTTATAGTTAATGCAAGTAGTGTAGGTAGTTTTATAGAATTTTTCAGTTATCATTTCCCTATTTTCAATAAAGAAATAGTTCACTATTAATGCAACGTATTTAATACCACTCTCTTTAGTGCAATCTAGCAAAAACAGTTTCGCTTAATTATGTTGGATTTGAAGAATATGCAATTATCTAGGAAGTTTAAGGTGTTCTTTAGTCAGAAAATTGCACATCTTTTAATGTTCAATGTTTCTTGTACTCGATAATTCCAAAGCTATTTAGGATTGCTAAAAATGAAGAGAAATTCCATTTGTTTTTTTGATTTGATTTCAGAGTTTAAGTCCTCTTATCATTTTCTAATGGGATAACATGCCCTATTTCAACTATATAGTATATACTGAAGTGAACACCATAGAAATTAAGAAATAAACCGAAACTACATGATAAGTAGGTTATTTATTTTCTGAAAATCATCATACTCATTGAAGACTAACAAATCTTTTGGCCTTGTCAATTCATCCAAACAGATCAAGAATGTTTTCTGGAAGGTGTCATACAATATGAGGGCATAAAATGCTTTGATCCTGTGGTGGCTGAAAAGCATTTTCTTGAGTGCCTTGAGGGGGTGCTGGCAAAATTACATAGTGCTGTAAGTTTAAGATGCAACATTACATAGTGCCATAATTGATAGGCAAGGCGGGATCAACATTTACAATTGAATTTATGTACTTTCTTCTTATAGTGTCAACAAAGACAAACATCTCTCCATCAGCATGTGTAGACAAATCCTATCTGTAAACTAATCTATAAAGAACCTTCTGTATAATGGGTATTTTCTAGACCCTTGTAGTGATAACATATGTATTTGTAGAAAATGAATTTATGTTCTTACATGAAATACTTACTAGGTCCGGGGCATCAACTCTGCTTCTTTGGCAGTGTGGACATGGTGGTTTTAAACTTCCTACATCAAATGAACAAGCACAAGTTGATACAAAGTCTGCAGATGCATGGTTGCCACAATCAAGGTAAGTGTATCAGCACTTTAATTCGAGATATCTGAATACACTTTTCTTTCATATTGATTTTTTGTCAAAACTTTATTGATTAAATCAGAAAAATGTTTTGAATCAATTTTAGTTATTGTATTGGTTTCTTATATATTCTTTTCTTTTTATTGCTTTTCCTATTGAAAAGTATTTCTTATTTTACATTGAAACATAAGGTATTCAGATTAATTTCGAATTAGTGAGCTAATTGCCCATGATAACATCCTTGCCCTAGATATGGGAGAAAGGCAAAAAAGTTCTCCTTAGCTCCAACTTCTAGTGAGACTAACTTTTTTTTTTGTAAACTTGGTAGTACTTTCGCTATTTATATTAACTGGCCAAAATCAGGTTTTTCCATTTGTTCAGGTGGCCTCAACCTGCCCGTAGGAAACCACGTTGGCCACTTGTCAGCGTTAAAAGCTGTCCAAAATTTGCATAAGTCTTTCTCTATCAACCTCACAGCATTATCTATATTATCTGTATTGCAAATCAACTTTGAAAAGTAAAAGCTATTCGTCATGAAACAGAAACCAAATTTATTTGGAGCACAGGTTTACTCCTCATCTGAGGAAACCACGGGGGCTAGGGCTTTGGCACTGGAACCCAACATCTCGCTTCTCTTCATATCTTGCAGAGTTTGTTCAATCCTTCCCAGTGCTAGGTTGTTTTGATAAGTTTGTATCTGGATTGCCTCTATCTCCCTGAGTAGCTCTGCTCTGATGGGATCTTTCTCTTTGGTGTCCTCCTGTGCCTCTAGACCTTTGCTTGCTCCCTGTTCTTTGTTGAGAGTCATGGCCCGGGCCACAACATTCTTCATGACCCAGTATTGCTGGATCGTTTGTCTGGAGAGTGTGTGCCGTCCGCGGGTGTTTACTGGGTCTTGAACCATGTCTTCCCATTCTTCCATGGCACTGTCTTGGTTGGTAATATTGTTATTTAATTCTTGCTCCCAACCAACTATTTGGGCTTTGACCTTAGGTGGATTACCTACCATGTATGCGTCAATGAGGGTTTTCATATGCTCGCGTTCTGTCTTTCTCCCTCCCTTATGTTGTTCTTTGCTGGAGCTTCCCACCCCCTGGCTTTCTTTTTACCTGTATCTCTATTGCCCTTCTTGGTCGCTTCTTTTCCATCTCTTCCCATTTTGTCATTGTCGCTGTTGCAGTTGGCTTCTCCTTGTTTTCTTGCCTTCACACTGTACTAGACGCAGATTATGATTAAACCTATAACATAACCATGAAAAGTATCAGTATTCGGTTGGTATAACACCCAATCAATTTTACAATTAATTGAGCCATGTTTAGTGTCCCTCTCAACACGAGACAGCCTGAGTTTCTTAGAATTCCCTTCAGCTTTCCCCCTACCATCTCTTGGTTTTTCTCTTTGTTGGCCCTCACTTCTTCTTTCCTTCGGTTAGTCTCACTCTGTCGACCATCGCCTGGAAGGTTCGATAGAGACATCCTCATGGGGACGCCACTAGGGGGACTGTATTTTTGTTCTGGACACCGCGGGGAAGTTTAACCATAGAAATACCATCGGGGGAACTAAACGGAAGGACCATGGTCCTGTTCTGCACTGCACCATGTAATTTCATTCCCTTCTCACTCTTCTCTACATTCTTTGTTCAAATTGAAACTCTGGTTTTCCTCTCGTTATTGCTCAAGAAATTCCATGTAGGTTTTTTAGGGGCTGCGGTATCCGCGTCTCATCTCCTCAGGTCTCCTTGGTGGATTCCTCTCTATTCCAGATACTTACAACATCTCCTTCGAGCCTCAAGCGCCACTTGGCCGGAGCGAGATTCCTCAGAACAACTTCCTTACCAGGTTCGCTCTTCTCTCCTTGACTTTCTCTTTGTGCACCTTTTTTAGAGCCAGAGTTTTGATTATTTCTTTTCTCATTCTTTTATCTACATTCTCAACCCAGCTAGTGTTCCAGGAGTTCCTGGTTTCGACTCTTACAGAGTCCATACCTTTCCCGGTCTCCTTCCCTAAGATTATAGAATTTGGCATCACTATACTTTGAGGTTTAGGGACGGGAGAAGAACATATCGTCTACCAAAGTTGGCGCCACTACTTTCCCCGGGTTGCGTTGTCGTCCTTCTACCACCTTTCTCTACTTTTTGCTTGTTGGAAAATATTGAGGGGGGGGGGGGTGAATCAGTATTTCTTTTCAATTGTTACTTTTACCAGTTAGATCACTTATATTTAGAACAAAAAATGAACAATAGGAATAAATGATTTTATTAATATAATATTTACAATGAATCAAGTACAATGTATATAGGACTCCAACCCTAGATGAAGACACCAATATTCAAACTCCTAGGCTCCAACCTATTGCCAAGCACCAACTTGGACTTCCAAGGCTCCAAACTTGTCAATTCTGAGGCACCAACCTCAAGGGCTCCAACCCTATATCTGGTACAAGCTCCGACCTGGTTTCTTGAGGACTCCGATCCTCTAGGGCTCCAACCCTATCTTATCCAAGGCACCAACCTTGAGTTTAGGAGCACTGACTCCAAAGACACCAATCTTATATTTGCCAAGCACCAACTTGGACTTTCCAAGGCACCAACCTTGTCAATTCTGAGGCACCAACCCCAAGGGCTCCAACCCTATAGCTTCAATTTGTCATGGTATGTTTGGTTGTACTTCACGGTTCCCCAAGTCTTCTTCACCGAGCCCTGTCAATCTTCGCTTCACTGTATTCTCCACGCTACATCATCAATGACAACCTTGTTAATTGGAAGGTATTGCCACTGCACTTCATTGTACCCAAGCAAAGTCTCCAAATCACCTCATGATGTCTTCAATGCATCATGGTCTTCAAGGGTGCCCTAACAATGCTCTCAAATATCTCCTTGATAGGTTTGCTCCAAGTCCTGCCTTAATATCACACAAGGACTGCTTCACAAATCTCAAAAATCTGAGGTCAAATGGTGTATCAAGGCTTTCCACAAGAGCTCAAGATGACCACTGGAAATAACCCACACAAGACTGAATTCAGGGACAAGTTTACAGGCCCGAGCTTCTAACGCTGCAACAGAGGTTTTGTTATAAACTTGAGGTTCAGGAAATGATATATTTCATGCCTTCAAAAGATGACTGCTTGTTGTTCCAAGTATGTCCAAGCTACAGGAGTAACATATTGCTGCAGCAGTCAATAGTCACAGTGACCTTGTGACAGTATTTAATTACATCAAGGAGGTCCGATCCACCAATAATGACACTGTCCACAGTAAGAAGTATCTAACCCGAGTTCTTCACTATCCAATACACAATTCGAAAAAAGGAACTGAGCTACTGTACCTCAGCCACAGTTGATATTGCTGCAATTGCTACAAAGAAGACACTGTAATTTTCTACAGCCACTGTAGTCACAGTCCAAGGCACTTTTTTTGATGACGCAGTCCCAAGTTTAAGCGATCAAGAGATCTGTACCTCTGTTTACACAGTACAGCAAGAGATCCAGGGTATTAAGCTTTTCCCATAAAATCTGAGGTATGAAGAGGTCCAAAACAGTGTCACAAACTCAGGTATGAGAGGAGACAACTCTTTGTTAAAGAATATAAGCCCAAACGAAATCAATATTTCTCCTTTATTGCTGTTTGACCATGTGTTCACGAGTTCTGAACTGGTCCTCCCTTTTTCCTCCTTGTTAACCGAAAAATCTGTGTTAGAAATGAGGTCAGATCCATGTATTTATAGTGTTTTTTGCTAGTAAAACCGAAGGGACACGTCTACATAAAGTCGGCCGACATGAATGACAAGTGTAGGTCGGCTAGCCTGCAATTTCACATTTTTTACCTTAAAAATTCATTATCTCATCAACTGCTGGAAGTTTCGGGGCAAGTAAGGGCTCATTGTAAAGAGGAAAACATCCTCTTTAAGATGGTCTAGGTCCCATTGAGAAAAGATGCCTCTAAGTTGGCAAAAATTATTTTTCTTCGTGACTGTCCTTAAATTGTATGCATAAAAAGTTTAGGACAGCATGAGTAATGTTTGGGACAGCAGGTTCTTCTTTGTTATCAATGTATGAGTGTGTCATCATATAGGAGTGTCACATTTATGTCATCATGAGTGTATGCAATAATGAGTGTATCATCTCGTGTCATCATATAATGGTGCAGTGATATGTTATAGCCAGTTTCATTAGGAAACTCTCTTTCAATCATCAGTCACGTCATCACTTAGTCTCCCAACCCTCATCAAGCACCATCATTAAGTGTGGACATATAAGCGTATACAATCATCACAAGTATGGCTTCATTAAGTGTAGTTCTTCACATCAAGGGCTTGTACCTAGGGACTAGATCACCAACCAGACACTTGGCAACTTCCTAGGGCAAGACATCATCATCTGGAACTAGGCTTCTCAAGAGTATTGACACCTCAGTCAATGCCATATTGACATCAATAACAACCTAGACTAACAATCTCCCCCTTTGTCATTGATGACAATATTCTTGCCCTTCCAACATTCTCTCCCCCTTTGACATCAATGGAAAACAGGGTGCCCAAGAACTCCCCCTGTCAAGCTACTCCTTTTCTTCACTAGTAGTTCTTCATAGGTATGTTACTCCCCATGTCATGGTGCTCTTCCTTCTGGCAATGTGGTCTATGATATGTTTGCATTTCTTCATGTGGTCAACCAACTCCCCCTGTCTGTACCACCTCCTCTAGCTCGTGAATGATTACCTGCTTAGTGATCAAGTGGAAGAGATCTTCAATAGTAGTTCATGGATGAATAACGGATCATGTTCTTCAATGGAAATGCTTCCGAGAGACGATCTATCAAAGGATGATTGTCCATGTGGCTCATCAAGGATTTCATAGTGCCCATTCACGGATAGCTTCTGCAAGAATGCCTAATCATCATAAGCTCTCCCTAACTGTATGCATGATCTTCTTTTTGGCAGAGTCTCCCCATCAAATACTTAGATTGTCGAATATCGGGTCAATAACATTTGTTGTTGGTTGGAGAGTTCAGGATATTTTCGGATTGTATTTGCTTCCTTTTCCATACTTGTGTAACTTTCTTCTCTGGCATGGTTCTAGCTTGTGTAGGAGCCCAAGTCAAGTTACAATCACGTGCCATATGACCAA
Source organism: Pinus taeda (assembly GCA_000404065.3). Lineage (NCBI taxonomy): Eukaryota > Viridiplantae > Streptophyta > Pinopsida > Pinales > Pinaceae > Pinus > Pinus taeda. The sequence goes on along the minus strand of APFE031073471.1, from coordinate 59,005 downwards.
TGTTATGACACTTGAAACATTCTATGTTGTTCATGAATAAGAATCCATGATTTCTTACAAAATTGTTTCTCGAAGATTGACGGGGACCATAATATTTATCTTTGTGATATGCCCTACAATCTCTTGCCATGTGTCCAAAGTTTGTACAAGCATAACAATAACCAAGAAATAAAGTTTGGTACTTGGGATATGGATATTTCCTTGATGTATTTCTGAAGCCTTTCTACCTTGGGATTCCTTGATAATATTCATTGCCTTTGGTATTCTTGACATCATCTGCAAGTCTTCTTGGATCTAGATTTCTTCCATTGTTGTCTTTACTCTTCTCCTTGCTTTCGCTGGAACTGGGAGCATCATTATTTCCATCAAACTTCCTCATGTCCTTGTTGTTTGAAGCATAGGGTTTGCATCATTCTTGCTTGAGGATTCACCTGCATAGCCAAGACTCGATTTATCGAGGGGAGACCTTTGATGAGCAAGGATGCCATCTAGGGTTTGAGAACTTTTCAAGTTCTTATTTAGCAATTCAACTTCCTTTTTAAGAAAGACAATTTCTTCCTTCATTTCCTTGTATTCTTCTCCTTCTTTGATATAATTATCTCCATTTCTTCCTTCATCTTGGTTTCTTCACATGATTGGGCCTTAAGAGAAGTGTTTTTTGATTTTAACTTGGTGATGTCATCATCATTTTCTTCTAGTTTGCATATCGTGGTGTTTCTCTCCTTTTCTGCTTCATCAACTTGTCCTTCTATGAATGTCAAAGCTTCCATCACCTTCTCAGCTCCTTGTGCTTGTTTCCTTGCTTCTTCTAGTTGAGATCTAAGGGAGGTGACCTCTTCCTCCTTTTCCTTGTATTGACCAATCTCTGCTTTAAGTTTGTTCAAGCTTTTGTGCCTTTGTTCAAGATGGCTTGACAAGGTATCTTCCCGTTTCTTTGCCTTATCCAATTGATTTGTCATGGATATGACTTCTTCATGATGCTTTCTATTGTTTTGATGAAATTCTCCCTTAATCTTGGCGAGCTCCTCATCTCTTTCTTGTACTTGAAGCTTGACGAGGTCAACTTCCTTCCTTGTCTTGTCCTGGTCACCAACTTGCACTTTCTTCTTAAGTTCCTCATTTTCCTTTTCAAATTGTTAATCTCTTCCATGGTAGCCATAAGTTTAGTGAGGAGATCTTCTTCAAAATCTTTTTCATTCTCTTCATCTTCTAAGTCTTCTTTAGCCTTGATTTTATCACTCTTATCTTCACCTTCCTTGATGAGCTCTGGATTTCCTTCTTGTTTTCCATCATTTCTTGACTAGAGATCATTGTCAATCCTCATTTTGAGTGAAGATTATGAAGTTTATCCCATATGCCTTTTGCTGATGAACATATTTCAAAATTGGCCTTCATAGAATCAGTTATCCTATTCAAGATTGCTTTCATTGCTCTTGTATTATGTTCCTTGGATTCTCCATCCATCATGCTATCAACAATCACTGATTTCCAAAGTTCAATGCCTTGAGTATTTAAGAAATTCCTCATTCTTGCTTCCCATATATGAAAACTTCCATTGAACAATGGAGCCTTCACAAATTGATTGACTTCAATTTCGGTGGTTGAGGGAGACACATCTTTAGGAGGATTGGAGACTTTCTTCCTTGGCGCTTCACCATTTGTGTTCTAATGATCAACCTTCAAGCTATTAGGCTTTGAGTGAAGGTACTGGCTCTGATATCAATTGTTGGAAATACTTGGGGGGGGGGTTGAATCAGTATTTCTTTTCAATTGTTACTTTTACCAGTTAGATCACTTATATTTAGAACACAAAATGAACAATAGGAATAAATGCTTTTATTAATATAATATTTACAGTGAATCAAGTACAATGTATATAGGGCTCCGACTCTAGATGAAGACACCGATCTTCAAACTCCTACGCTCCAACCTATTAACAAGCACCAACTTGGACTTCCAAGGCTCCAACCTTGTCAATTCTGAGGCACCAACCTCAAGGGCTCCAACCCTATATCTGGTACAGGCTCTGACCTGGTTTCTTGAGGACTTCGATCCTCTAGGGCTCCAACCCTATCTTATCCAAGGCACCAACCTTGAGTTTAGGAGCACCAACTCCAAAGACACCAATCTTATATTTGCTAGGCACCAACTTGGACTTTCCAAGGCACCAACCTTGTCAATTCTGAGGCACCAACCCCAAGGGCTCTAACCTTATAGCTTCACTTTGTCAAGTTATGTTTGGTTGTACTTCACGGCTCCCCAAGTCTTTTTCATTGAGCCCTGTTAATCTTCAGCTTCACTGTATTCTCCACGCTACATCATCAATGACAACCTTGTTAATTAGAAGGTATCACCACCGCATTTCATTGTACCCAAGCAAAGTCTCCAAATCACCTCATGATGTCTTCAATGCATCATGATCTTCAAGGGTGCCTTAACAATGCTCTCAAATATCTCCTTAATAGGTTTGCTCCAAGTCCTGCCTTAATATCACACAGGGACTGCTTCACAAATTTCAAAAATCTGAGGTCAAATGGTGTATCAAGGCTTTCCACAAGAGCTCAAGACCACTGCTGGAAATAACCCACAAAAGACTGAATTCAGGGACAAGTTTATAGGCCCGAGCTTCTAACGCTGCAATAGAGGTTTTGTTATAAACTTGAGGTTCTGGAAATGATATATTTCATGCCTTCAAAACATGACTGCTTGTTGTTCCAAGTATGTCCAAGCTATAGGAGTAACATATTGCTACAGTAGTCAATAGTCATAGTGTTAATTTTAGGTATGTTCTATGCTTAGAGCAATTTATTTCAATTTTCACAGTTAGCTCAATATCTTTTCCAGATTAGCAATCACATCAACAATAAAGTAAACTGTAGATAGAACATAAACATAAATCGTAGAAGACAAGCCAAGACAAGAGGACACAAGATGTGGTGCTAGCCAAGGACAAACCCCAATGTGGGGAAACCCTTGATCAATTCTTCTTATATGTTCTTCAATAGTTCAATAGAGAGAGAGAGAGAGATAGTACGTTTACAAAAGAAATCAACCCTTTGACTTATCTAGATAAAAGCATAGATCATCTCTAAGAAGATGATACATTTTCGGCTTCTTCCCTCTCTGTCAGCGTTCCCGGCAGTTCTGATAGTTCCCAGCAATTCCGGTTGTTCCCGACAATTCCGACTTCTGCCCTTTGCGTCTACTTTCCTGGCAGTTCCCGATAGTTCCAACTTCTGCCCTCTGGATTAGGGCAGTGTTATCCCTTAAGATTTCTCCTCCTACTAAAACCCAAAGACAAGTAGAGAGGAAGAGATCCCAAGTGTGTTGAAATGACTTGAAGGCCACCTCTATGTATACTAAAACGTTGAGCACAAGTGGGGTTTATTTGGTTGCTGGCCGAGCTTGACGAATTGTCCCATAACACAAATAAATTCATATCTCCATGAATACTTATCAGAATCGGATGATCTTTAGATCATTTCTACACCTCTTGATGAGAGGGATCCAAGAAAAATATCAGCTTCCAATAATAAGATGACCCACATGGAGTTTGGCCCTAGTTGCCAATTTTAACACTCCCTCTCAACTAGGGAGAACTCCATCTGCTAATCCATATGTTTAACTGTACTATCTCTGCCATTAGTGCCCTGCACTGCTCTGCTCTGCTGAACCATGAAGAAGAAGAATTGATCGAGAATGTCTCATACCATTCTCTACTGACCCGAAGTCAGTTTTAACTTTCATCTAAAGAGAGTGTGTCACATCACTCTTACGGGCCTGAAGCCAATTTTTTTTTAGTCCCAGATTAATATCACAAGATAGTGTCTCAAACCACTCATACTGATCCCAGATCAATTGAGGTCATCGTAGCATAGGGAGTGTTAGTGTCAGTCTTTACAGCCTTCCTCCAGTGATCAAACATGCTCTTACAAAGTGATTTTGAAGTGTCAAGGTCAAATTTTGTCATTTCAGTGAGTCTTCAAGCAAAATTTGGTCACTAGGCATTAGGTCTAGGGTTTGCCCAAATGTCA